>JARJDW010007555.1:0-36520 GCA_030264715.1 Adinopsis sp. GC000173 | reverse complement strand
TGTAACAATAAATCTTTCTTATTGTTTCAAAAAAATTTATGATTTTTTTGTCATTTTTGATTGCTAAATGATCATCTACTTCACTTATTAGTATGTTGGGTGTTGTAACGAAAAGTTCTCCCCAACTCATTTTTGTACAATTTTCTTTATTATGTGTTATTGATTCTAATTGCAAATAAAATAGCTGCAAAGTCTTATTTTAATCTGTAACAATAAATCTTTCTTATTGTTTAAAAAAAATTATATTTTTTTTGTCATTTTTGATTGCTAAATGATCATCTACTTCACTTATTAGTATGTTGGGTGTTGTAACGAAAAGTTCTCCTCAACTGATTTTGGTACAATTTTCTTTATTATGTGTTATTGATTCTAATAGTAAATAAAATAGCTGCGAGGTACTATTTTAATCTATAATAACAACAAATCTTTCTTATTGTTTAAAAATATTTATATTATCTTATCATTTTTGATTGCTAAAAGATCATCTACTTCACTTACTGTCGAGTGCTCCTAACTGGTTATTATGCAATACAATTTTGTTTTTATGCAATTATCATTTTAATAGAAAATATATATTAATATAGATGGTCTATCATAAAAAGCAGAGTTCATTTCAAAGCTATTATTATTTGGTGAAAATTAGTGAGAATGTAGTCGAAAACATCACGGTTCCAAAGTGTAAATGTATCATATTATAGTATTATTGCGCGTATAAATATTGTGTAGGAAATTTGATCGATTGTGCAAATCGCTGGTTCACTAGAAAAAAATGCTGCTGATGTTTATTACGTTTATTATTGAAAAACATGCATTGTGATTAGTATGTGTAAGTAATTTTTACCATTTTGAGTTCGATGCGGAATTTCTAAATTGCCTTCTACCGATCGAGCATATTAATTTTATTGTAGATAACAGTATCGGCGATTATAAATCTAAATTTGTGCATTATAAAATAGTAACAAAAGTATTTGATTATTGAACACGCTAAATTAGATGGAATTAATTATAATAGTTATGCAAACCATTAAATTACTCCGCATTCATTAACATATATAAATTAGTTAATTGCCGGTAAGCTAAATTACAATGAATTAAAAATCGATGCTGGTTGCGCAATGCAAGAAAAGTAAATTAGAATTTCAAACGCACATGGATAAGATTTCTACTGCGTATCAACAATTTTTCATCTAATAATATCACAAAGAAGGTCCAATTTCAAAATCGTCAATAATATTTCATTTTTGACATCAATAAAGTTTCTCGAAACGCTACTTAATCTAATTATAAACGATTTTTTCTTCGTTTGATTACCATTTTACCAACGTGTTTTCACACGCTTGTTCAGGTGTTGGATGGAAATTTGGTTTTTTTTCTTCAAATAAACATATGCCTGAACACGTGCATTCATAATGTCACATTCAAATAAAACTTAATGTACCTTTTAATTGATAGTGATCGATGGCAATTTTGATAATTCGAAACATTTAAGGAATGTGTAATAATTCTAATTAATATTAATATATAGAAACGCGTTAAAGATTGTAAAGGATAAAATTCTCGATATATTAAATAAAATATTTTTATTACACTTTTTCATTCATTCATTATGTATGGCAGTAATTCAAATTATGTAAATATTTGTTGCTTTTATTATATTAAATAAATAAACATTATATTTTCGATGATAATTTTACAGATTTTATGTTATTATTAAAATAAACATTTGATCAATAAAAATTTATTAATACTATTAAACTATTAAAAACGTATAAAAATGTTTAATAAGCGCTCTAATAAAACTAATATTTCATCGTTGATTGCAATAAAACAAATTTGCAACAAAAAACAACAAATACGTAATATTGGATAAGTATATGTATTATAATAATTTTAAATAAATAAACAGATGTTGCTCCACATTTATTTTAATAAAACATTAACGCCTAGTCCCTTTCTAAAATAATATATAATTAAATATAATAACCACATTTAAAAAATGTGGAATATAATTGTTTTAACGAATAATGCATTAACCTATTAACTTTCTTTACATCTGATGACTTTTCACTTTCACTATCGTTTCCACAAAATAAATTATATAGTTTATAAATAATAAAATTTGAAATAACAGGTAAAATATATCAAAAATCAATAGCTGTAATTATGCGTTTTAATGCGGCTTTCAAGCTTTTTCAAGCTTGCCAGAATTTCTAAAATAATATTATACGTACCATTTTTTAACCATAAATAAGTTTAAGTGTAGATTTGGAATGATTCTTATTATGTATATAAATTACATTTTAATGTTCTAGTCACACCTTGGTCAATTTTTAAGTTGTAAAGTGATCACTATATTATTTATTAAAATTTTGTTTATTTCACTGCCTTTTCTATGTTTAAATTAGTGATAAATTTTTCAAATAGTTATAATCATATCCTATCATATTATTTATTAATTGATTACCTTTCTAAAATTACTAGTTACAAGTCGTTAAATAATCATTGTTATAGTAGGATATATTGTAAAAACAATTACTTGTTTATCTAAATTAATGATTTAAGAAATCGTTGCAATTATCTCTGAACATAAAGGTGTAATATTCTTTAATGAAATTACACATAAAATTAATCATTAAACTAAATAAAATTTATTGAGCATGTTAAATGCGAGCGCAAAAATATCGCAGAAAAGTGCGCACACCTTTTTAGAAATATTAATAATTTATTTTTTTCAATTTGAGTACTTACAGCAGAACGTTTCAATGGTGAAGTTAATAATTATTGTAAGAAAAGCATCCCACTTACGACACGTCTCGGCAACAAGAGTCTTACATTTCTGTGCAATATATTACGATACTTATTCTTAACAAACCACGAACAAAAATATTTTCATAATTTTAAAATAGCATTATTATTAAAACGCACATAAATCCTACAACAGTTTATGGTTGCAAGTGTTACTATTTAACAAATTATTGTTAAATTCAGACACTTGATTATTTATTTATTTATTGCATAAATACTAATTTATTGTAATTCGCGTGTCAACTGCACGAAGAGATAAAGAGAGAGAGATTTTTTCGGTATCGCGATGTCATAAAATTATGGAAACCAGTTTAACAATAGATTCAATACGTTTCAATAAATTGAATAAAGTGATTAAGTGACATGGTATTTGGAAGGAATCATTTTCGTAATATCCGCATTAGCTTTTGTTTTATTTTACCATCAAAATTAGCCTTTGACGAAAGTCGAATTGTCGCAACAAATTGTTTCAAGTGGGAGGGAATTAAATATATTTGTGATAAAATAAAATAAATTACAAAATGTAAATACATCTATTACACATAAAAGTAAAATAAATTGAGAGGTGAATTATCATTTGTTTAAATAAAATATATGTATGCTTGATTAGATAACTAATGAAGTTGATATTTTACTGTAATTTAATAAAATACATGAGATTCTACTTCAAAAAAAAATCTTAAATAGTAGTATATTAAATTAATTGAGGAAATGGTTTAAATAACATTTTTCAATCATAATTATAATAACCCTTTACCGTTTTTCAAAATTCAACATGAATTGACTAAAATAATGTCAAATTTTATAGAATTCCATTATTTTGTATCTTAAAACAGTTTTTTTGAAAATAATTATATTATTTGAAAAGAAATAAAGCCGAAAATACTAGCTAACTGTAAAAAATAACGAAATTAAATGCTTTTGATATTAAAATTCTTATTATCTTCTGAAATATGATAAAAATTTAAAAAAGGTACGTATGTCCTTAGCCAAATCTTGATTGTCCATGTTTGTCAAAGAGTAGTCAACAAAAATTAAATTAAACATTAAATTAGAACAATTAGGAAAACCAATACATAGGTATGCATTCAACCACTATTTTTGTGATAATACTTATTGAATATTTTCTATAAAAAATACGCATAGAACTGTAGGTCTTATTATGAGACTCGTTTTGTTATACTGCAAGAAGGCTTTATTTTCTAAAATATTATATAAATTGTGGTTCCGCAAATACAAACAATGATCATAAATGACAGACCTACATTAAAAAAGGCCCAGTTCTTTAAAAATGCCTATTTTTTAAAAGTTATAAATAGAACCAAATAAAATCATATAAAATAACTATTTAAAAAAAAATCTAAAAGTAAAACCATAAGGGAATAGAAGTAATATTAAAATTATAATTTTAATTGGAATTTCAATGGATTTAGCGAACAACCGCATGTGCCTTTCGGAGCTTCATTTGCTAACCATTAGCATTCAATGGTTGGATATACTTAAACCTTAATCCAAGTAATCAACCCCTCTACTAATTAATGTTACCTACATTTCAATAAACTTTTTATATTTTATATTATAATATAAATTATCATTCGTTTAAATAAAATATACAGATGCATGCTTGATTAGATAAATAATGAAGCCGATATTTTACTGTAATTTAATAAAATACCTAAGATGCTCAGTGAAAAAAATCTAAAATAGTATATATATTATATTAAATGAATACTCATCATTAATAAGTTCATTGAGAAAATTTTGAAAATAAACGTTTTGTAGTATCAACTGCAGTACATAATAAATGAGATGCTATCTATTTTTGAATTTATAATATAAATTTTAATTTATGTATGTGTATAAATTTAATATTTTTTAAAATATAAATTACAGTCACACCTTAACGAAACTTTTCATTTTGAGCATGATTTTTAATACCCCAGATATTCCCTCAATTATCCATATGATATATAAACATAATAAAATGTTTCGTTTAATTAATTTTGAAATTCCATTGAATATGAGCATCGATTACCATTTTCAAGATGATTTATTTTTATAGCTTCCTTATCTTAATATAATAATTTGTCGATTAACTGTTTTAAACAAATTATAACATATAGTTTAATTAAATTTCATTTCAACGTTACTGCGTTCCGTACTAAATTTAATTAATTATCGAATGCACTGCCAATTAAATATGTGTTAAACGTTAGACTATAATTATCATAGAGAATCATTAGTATTTTCTTTTAAATTTCAACATTGTTACAACAAATTGGTTGTATTTAAGCAATTATATTCGTAACTGCAAATATTACAAAACACACATATAATACATACAATAAAGATTAATTAAATACAAATACAGAAAATGTTATTTAATAATTTAGTCAAATTTAGAAAGCTTTTTTTTATTAGCTGCAATTTGTTGATGATTATCTTTGGAAAAAAAATTACAACGTTCAATTAAAAAGGTGAAAATTGGTAATTAAAGGCTAGCATTCTTTTTAATCAAATTATAATATTTTATAGCTTAATTGATTTTTTAACAATTCGTTGGCGGTTAAGTGAAAAAAATCAAGGGCGCGGTAAGTATGTACTTTTGCAACATGAAATAATTTGAAATAAATTAAATTTTAATTGCTTAAAAAATATTAATAGCGGAAATTTGCATGTTGAAGTAAATAAAATTTGATTTAAAACGTGCACAATTTGAATAACTCGATAATCAAGATTTTACATCAAAATCTAAGTCGCTTCACAATTAATAAAATAAATTAAAATCTACATTTATTTTCTATTAATTACTTTTATTGACAGTTATATTATTCGTTAAAAATGTGGAATTTTTCACATTTGCATTTTAATTAAACGAAATTTGTGTAATATTTTCTAAATATATTTTATTGGAGATTATAGATGATTACATTATATTTATACGCAATAGATAAATGTGTGTATAAGCTGTAAATTAAAAGTTTATCTATAAAATGAAAATTAGTTATATAACATTTATAAAATGTCATAAGAGAGAATTTTAGTGCAAGTATTTAATATGAAAATTTATAAAGCGTATGAAATTTATTATTGTTCAGGCTTGTTTTACTTCTATATGTGTAAATAAATATATAGCTTTATGCAAATTATACAAATGAATTTGTTACTAAAAAGGAAGTCTATATTAAAATATACGATATAAACAAATAATTAATAAAACTTATACAACAATTTCGCATTTTTATGACACATTTAATCGCAATAAATTATGGCTGTTCTAATTAAATAAGATTTTCATGGCTTAGCCGCTTTGCGTTAACGTTAGCGCATTCAATATGCCCATTTTTTGTTTTATTCACTCTTTCAACACACAACGCATTGTTTGCTTGTTTTAAATAAATGTTGCAATTTCTAAATTTAAATATTATAGAAAAATACAACTTGCTAAATTCATACATTTATGATGTAATTCTTCTAATTGTAATTAGTCTTGCCTATTTATGTTTGACATTTACGCATATTTAATGTTAATATAATTATTCTATAAATATTATATTAACTCACAGATAATGGCAGCAGCAAATAAATGTTTATATTTCATGAACTGCAAATTAGATAATTCTAAATTGTAATTATTTCAAAAACAAAGAAACCTTTCAATTATAAATCTCAAGATCACAGTATTCCACTTGCAAAAATGAGATAAATCGTTAAAAATGGCAATATCTTACACTAACTAACTAACTAGTAGTGTTGTCTACAAATTGAAAATCAGAAACTTCATAATAATATTTTGTAAACATTATATTAACTCACAGCAAATAGCTGTCTATTCTATTCTAATGTTTATATTTCATAAACTTTAAATTAGACCATTTTAAATTGCAATCATGTCAAAAACAAAGAAACCTTTCAATTATAAATTTAAAGATCAAGCTGGCATGCAAAAAAATCAGATAAATCGTTAAAAATTGCAATATTTGACTACACTAACTGACTAACTAGTAGTGAAGTCTACAAATTAAAAATCAGAAACTTCATAATAATATTCTATAAATATTATATTTACTCACAGTTAATAGCAGCAGTAAATAACTGCCTATTTTATTCTAAAGTTTATATTTCATAAACTGTAAATTAGATAAATTCGAATTGCAATTATTTCAAAAACATACAACATTTCAATTATATATCTAAAGATCAAAGTGGCATGCAAAAAATGAGATAAATCGTTAAAAATTGCATTATCTTACTACACTAACTAACTAAATACACGTAATAGTGTTGTCTATGAATTGAAAATCAGAAACTTTTTAATGATATTCTATAAATATTACATTAACTCACAGATAATAGCAACAGCAAATAGCTGCCTATTCTCTTCTAATGTTTATATTTCATAAAAAATAAATGTGATAATTTTAAATTGCAATCATTTTAAAAACACAGAAACTTTTCAATTATAAATTTAAAGATCAAAGTTTTAAATCGTTAAAAATTGCAATATCTTACACTAACTGACCAACTAGTAGTGTTGCCTACAAATTGAAAATCAGAAACTTCATTACAATTATGATAAATATTATATATGGACTTATCATTTCAGTATAATATTACATTTAATAGTCAAATAACATTTTAACTGCAAATATTTTCATAACCATTGAAAGCGTAATATATGCAACAAAGTAGTAAGCATTTTATTATATTTACGTAGACGTACAACGTATTTATGCGAAGAAAATATTTTAGTTAAAAAAAAATAATAATTTCAAACTCAGCAAAGACCTTGAAATGCTTATACAAAAATATTACTTGAATGAGCAGAAATGTACGGTCGTTACCATTATGTATATAAATATACAATATATGAATAAATAAATCAGTTATTCAATTATTTTAATGTGCGTTGTTATACATCTAGAAAAACCGATGTGTGATAGAAGAGAAAAAATTTATTTATCTTTAAAGTTATAGATGGAAGTTTTATCGTATCTCTCCTATTTTGAATATCTAAACACACCTTATAATTTAATAGTATATTTACAAACAGAAAAGTAGGAAGCGCGACAGTTGCACAACTTCTCTATATGAATAATTACACAAGAACAATTTAATAAATTATTTTTTTTTCATTTCGTTTGAAAATATCCTGTTGTTATTAAGTATTAACACCACCACAATCAATTAAAAGATCTTTACAATCGATTACGCGACTACAAAATAAAACGTTTTTAACTGTGTGTTATAATTATAACATTATTTGAATTTCTAATTATGCGCCTATTTCTCGGCTTAAATCATGAATTATATTTTATTTTAGCCTACAGCTTATCTACTACGTTTTTTTTTTCTTTAACAATTTGAGTTTGTACTTAATAAGCATTTTCTATTTCATTTTGTTTTAGATTCATAAATGTGTAGTAATTTTCACTCATAAAACTTTTTTCCGTTTTTTTTATCTAACGGTTCTTATTTCAAAATCATTTCTAGCTGCAAAATAATTTACTATTATAACAACAACAACAACATTCGGTTGTTATATTTTATTTATTTATGATGACCTAATGGTTATATAATATAATTATTCAAATTTTATTCTTTCGACTTTCATGCATTGGATTGATAACATATTGTTGCCTTTTTATAATGTTTAAATTATATCCTACGCAATATTTGTTAATTAGTCAGTTTCCTGTGCCAGCATCTGCTGAATCTAAAAACTTTTCTAATAAATTATTTCAAAGAATTCTACGCACACATTATAATAATTTCAAAATTGCCCATTAGTTATAATGAAATAAATTGTTCAGATTTTATACATAGTATAATTAAATTAAGAGTGAATAAGCAAAATGTCAAGCGTAATTGGTAACACTGACTTTTCTAATCGATATTCATATTCATATTCATATTTATATTCGGTAGATATAATTAAAAATGAGTGAAATGATTCAGTCAGACAATAATTTCATTTTTTTTTTCTTTAACCATCTATTGTATGTAACTTTACTTTTGAGTAAAAGACTGTCTGTCTATCCATAGCGTCTGCTTGTCTGGCGTCTATTTGACCAGCGCCCAAATTCACCTTATCTGATCGAAAAGGTTTAATTATCAATGTCCCGCCGTAGTTTCTACATTGTTCAATTTTATATTAATTTTCTTCAACCTTCATTCATATATAATTTGAATAAATAATATATAAAATAAAGCTTGATTTCTTCGACATGTAATATACGTGTGTAGAGTGGATTTTTTTCAAAATTAATTTACTTTCATTAGAAAATATAAAGCAAGAAATAGAAATTTTTAAAAACTAATCAATAATTAAGTTTTATCAGCGCCGAGGTTATAAATGATATCATTTCAGTTTTTAATTTATTGCTAAAACACACAAACACATATACATCTAATTTCTCACGTATAAAATAATTATTTGGTACTATTTTCACCCCTTGGTCAACAATTTCACTAAAAAGCATTTGCTTCCATTACAAGCTGTTTGAAAAGTCATCATTTTAATATAAAATCGATTATAGATTTGTATCTAAATGGTCATGTATAAATTAATCATATGGTCGTACGCTCATCCCTCAATTTACACGGTCGGTTTAAAATACATACATGGATTCTGTTTTCACAGAATTTGAATACTAAAAGTTGAAAATTTTATAGCGTACTGAAATATTTCAGTGAGAAACCCCAAATAGTAAAGTCAATAACATAATTTCTGATTATAGCATATTTATATTTATTGTATTTTATATTTTAGTCCAATAATTCCTAAGGTTTATTAAAATTTGGCAAAACATTTAAATAATGTTTGTCTATTACAACGAATACTTAAAGTCAAGTAAGTGCTTATATAAGCGCGAAATAATTAGTTGTTTTAATGCATCAACTTTTTCCGGTTTTTTATTTGTGACTCATGTGTAAAATCCTATTCATCGCATAAATTCATTTTAAATTTGCGAATTTATTTATTCAGCAAGTAAGTGCAAGAATCAAAATCTCATCTTTCATTAATGTTTCACATATTTTAGAAGATTTTAAACAATCTGCATATCAATAATTTTTCTCAGATCAACTACTATAAGTATAATTGATCGAAAGTGTGGCATTTAGTTTTGAGTTTTGGGGATCAATCCCTGCTTGGTCTGAAATGAATTTCAAGCATATTTTCACTTCTTTTAAAATCCAGGATGATCATGACAATGAGGAAAAAGTGATTTTATGTTAAGGTAATGTGCCATTTCGGTCAATAATACGACAAAATGTTTTTGGATCAATTAACGCGCTTTTTTAATTTTGCATGTTTTGATTTAGAAATTTTTTTAAGCAACTAATATGTCACGTCAAGAAATATACGCACTTTTATAATACTTACATGTTATTTGCTATATTTTGTAGTTATAATACTACATGCGTACTTACATATTACAAACACATGCTTTTTTATTGATATGAATAATATTTAACTGCACATACATGCATGTAAGTGCATTCCATAAAAAAATCATTGCTAACAAGTTATCAAAATAACACTTAAATTATGTTTGTTATATCAACTTGTTTGAATACAAATTTTAATTACGTCGTACTTGAGTAAATATAAAGTGTTTTTTACGATTTTATGTTTAAAAAAATACGTGTGATAAGCGTTTGCAATTTATAAATTATGTGTTGTTACATTAATTGGGCTAAGCCTTGAATTAGCAATATTTATAAGTGGATTAATTGCTAAATATGTGTGCTAGGTGATTTTTTTTATATTTAATTAATTATCATACGCAAGGCTTTAAAGATTATTACATTGATTAATTAGTAATAAAGGAAGATGTTAATGCGAAATGAAAGGTCGTTTTGACAATTATTTACGCAATTAATTATTAAATATTATGCGAGAAAAATGATTATGCTGGTTTTTTTTGTTAACTCTTGTGTGATGACTGATGGGAATTAAAATTATTATCGCGCGTAATTAGAGAAAACTTTACTTTGCTCGATGTAACTAACCACTTATAGCATTCTTTTACATTTAAATACCGAGAAGATATTTTATTACACGATACGGTACATAAATTTATCTGCCAAAAAATTACTTAAATTATAGTAGTATTTAAGCAACTAATAAAATTAATTGCTTTACATTTTGAAGGTTATCTTTGCAGCACACTACAATAAGGCAAAAACACATTAGAACTAATGTCTTGATTTGAAAATTTTATGAAACTAACGATCGTTAAGCATTTTTAGGATACGAAATGGTTATTCATTTGTCAAATACAAATTTAATTATACAATCTTTTACTTTCATTTTTATATAAATTGTGAGTTTGTCAACACAGAGGTAGACAAACTCGCATTTACAATCTACTATACCATCTTTATAAATAATATTGTCTATGTTTAGTTCATTCATACGCAGCGCGTTTGTAGCTTCTGTCAGCATGCAAAATATAAAATTATAATTTCATTAATCAGCATTTATATCATAATAGAAACTATTAATATAAAATTAATTATGTTAATTATACCATAATGAATAATGCGATTATAAAAGTTTTATTAGCCGCGATCAAAATTCACCAATTTACTTACTTGTTTATTTAAAACTGTTATTACTGATTTGCGTCATAAATAATTAATCAAATGCTATTAGCAAAACATGAAATAAAAAATAAATGTATTGCAATTAATTTCAATTTGCTAATTAAAATGGCAATAAAACAATATATTTTACATAAAAATATTTTTATATTAATGTACACATATATTGATAATATTTTAATGGCTTCAACAATGGAAGTTGCCAAGCATAATTAATTCCGATTTTCAAATTCAGAACACATAAACAAATTAAAGTAAAACGATGTAAGCGTACGTGATTTTTATGCCATATATATATTTCAACTTATTATTGACAGAAACAATGATGATAATAATAATAATAATAATTTGCAGCAGCAGTTAAAACCACAAGTTAAACTAATTAGAGTACGTTTATGAATATAATTGTTACATGTTTAAAATAGTAATTAATTTCGATTTCCAATTTGTTGCTTATAGGCTAATTAAAATAACAATAAAACAATGCACCGCATTGCAAAATAATATTTAATTTGTTATTGGCATAAGTAATAAGGCAGTACATTTTTTAACAACAAAACAAACATTGACAAAAAACAGCAGCGCGTTTATTAGTAGAAATTGTTAATGTGTGTAGAATAAAACGTGTAAATTGTGAAAGTATCTCTTTTTAAATTTTCTGGTTTTTTTTTACCGTTTGGATACTTAGAAATGTCACAGTGACCACCCTCATCAAGGTGTTGGAATCTCCACAGGGAGGCTAATCGCATATAAACAAACCTTTTCAATACCAACAATAGTCTGTACCCTTAACAACGTTTCCGAAGCGTAAGAAAAACACCACAAACGTTTTTAAAACGCTGTGATATATACTTTTTTACCGGCTTAACAATGCGTTAAAATGTCAAGATACGAAAACACTTTGATATATTTAAGTATTTCTTTTTGTTGTTGTTATGAAAGAATTTCGAAAATGTTACCGAATTATGCTAATAGTCGAATTTTATCATTCCGTTTTCCTATTGTATTTCAAACAATCAAAACGTTAAAATAATTAATATAGCTCTGAAATAAATAATCATTAATTAAGTCAGCTAATAAGATAGTCGAAAGCTTGTTATGACATATTTTTTAGGAATTATGCAAGACAGCCTTAAGTAAAAACTGTCTCATAAGATTTAAGTTATATTAATGATAATAAAAAGTAGATATGAATATGTGATGTAACAAAGGTCAAGGTAAACTAAAAATATATTATTTATAGTTGAATTATACTAAATATAAATAATAAACAGCAAAATATTTTACGATAAACACTTGAAAACTATAAATATAGAATTGCTGATGCAAAAATTCAATCGCAGCAGATAAATTTTATATTAATTTTGAACCGACGACTGCATAAATAACAAATCGCCAATGAAATACTTAAAATCGAATCAATAATTATTTTCAGCCACAAAAAATATTCTTTCTTTGAATAACAGTAATTATTAGCGTAATTTAAGGACCTATGATAAAAGAAATAATGCATGAATAAAATCTAATATTCTTTTTAGTATCCCTGATGATGGATGTAGATTCGTATCCAAAACGATAAATAGTCATATTAATTTTGAACTGCCAACTGCATAAATAACAAATCGCCAATGAAATACTTAAAATCGAATCAATAATTATTTTCAACCCCCAAAAAAATATATTTTTTTGAATAACAGTAATTATTAGAGCAATTTAAGGACTTATTACAATTAAATTTGCATGAATAAAATATAATATTCTTTTTAATATTCCTGAAGATGGGTGTAGATTCGTATCCGAAATGATAAATAGTCACATTAATTTTATATTAATTTTGAACTGTTGACTGCATAAATAACAAATTGCCAATGAAATACTTAAAATAGAATCAATAATTATTTTCAGCCACAAAAAATATTCTTTTTTTGAATAACAGTAATTATTAACGTAATTTAAGGACCTATGACAAAAAAAATAATACATGAATAAAATCTAATATTCTTTTTAGTATCCCTGAAGATGGATGTAGATTCGTATCCAAAACGATAAATAGTCATATTAATTTTGAACTGCCAACTACATAAATAACAAATCGCCAATGAAATACTTAAAATTGAATCAATAATTATATTCTTTTTTTGAATATCAGTGATTATTAGCGCAATTTAAGAACGTGTATGAATAAAATCTAATATTCTTTTTAGTATCCCTGAAGATGGATGTAGATTCGTATCCGAAACGATAAATAGTCACATTCATTTTAATTAATTTTGAAGTGCCAATTGCATAAATAACAAATCGCCAATGAAATACTTAAAATCGAATCAATAATTATTTTCAACCCCAAAAAAAATATATATTTTTTTGAATAACAGTAATTATTAGCGCAAGTTAAAAACCTATGACAAAAAAATTTGCATGAATAAATCTATTATCCGAAACGATAAATAGTCACATTCATTTTATATTAATTTTGAACTGTTGACTGCATAAATAACAAATTGCCACTGAAATATAATACTTAAAATTGAATCAATAATTATTTTCAGCCACGAAAAATATATATTATTTTTTGAATAACAGCAATTATTAGCGCAATTTAAGGAATGATGACAAAAAAAATCCATGAATAAAATCTAATATTCTTTTTAGTATCCCTGATGATGGATCTAGATCATTATTTATATTTTTTTTATGTATGGTCCCTATATTGCGCCAATTATAACTGTTTCACAAAATAAAACTGAAAATTAGAAATAATATTGTGCTATTATCTACTCTACTTAATAGTTATCGTTGTTATGCTGGAATTAAATTTTAATTTAACAAATTACGGAAATTTTCATTAGAAATATGATTGATTAAGCTGAAAAAATAGTGTAGCCCAGATAAGAAAAATAAATATCAAAATGATTGATTTAGCAGAAAATTTACGAATCTAATTTTAATAATTTTTCAAACGTCAATTACAATATAATTACATGATAAATTAGTTAAAGCCCAAACTAATTTTATGTGGTAATCAATTTTAATGGATTTGCTGCGCTCAAAAAGAAAAGAATTAGAAAAAATTTTCGAGTTATTTATTAATGCCGTATCGTTTTATTAATTCATCATAAAATTTAATTGTTTTTGTTGTTAAATATAATTTCCTTATAATTGAAAATTTGAATATTATTATTATTATTAATGAAAATGCCCACATGGTATAACATTTACTATTACATAAACAATTATATTACATAAATGTGTATGTATTGGGTGGATGTTAACTAATGTAGGCAGGCACAAAATGTTGCAAATGTACTTATTTTAAACAATTAAAAATGCATTTATTATTTTATTTTATAGCACGCGCGCTTTTACATTTCACTTATATGCAACACTCACACATAGTACATAAAAGACGCTAATTAAAAATGAATATAGGAAATGATCGAACTTGCTCATTTAATTGGTTGAGGAATTAAACACTTGATAACTTTTCAAATTTACACTCAGCTTTCTTTATAATATGTTAATAACATTTTGAACTTATTATCTAATTTAAACATTAATTAATCAATGATAATTAGCAACATGTCAAGCGCCTCTTTGTTTATTGATATGTAAGCATGTTTCTATTAAAAAAAAACCATACAAAATTTGTTCATTTTCTAAAGCCAATTTTTCACATAAAGTTTGGCTTTGCAAACCATTCATGTCTTCTTGACATCTGTCACACGTCACTGGATAAATAGAATTGGCATGTATGCAGCTAGGCTTAGTGCAGCTGAAGTTGTCACTTTTTCAAAACAAAATTTTACGCTTTTTAAGTTCACAATTAATGACTATTTAATTGCATAGCCAAGCAAGCATCTTTCAAAAGGCATACAATACTTGGATGTAACAATTATGTTATGATTGAATCGATTGAGTTAATTATTATTTAATGATTTAAATAAACGTAGTAGATGTTTGTGACAACTAATGGTTTGGCGCAAAATAAATCATCTTTTATGAATTATATGAATATTTTTCTAATACAAATTTTCTACAAATCATTATAATATTTTTATCCAAAGCAAATATAATCATTAGATGAACGTTCCCACCTTTTTTTTACACCAATTTCTATCGCTTTTACTTGAATGTAACAATTATATTATGATTGAATCGATTGAGTTAATTAGTTTTTAATGATTTAAATAAACGTAGTATATATTTGTGACAACTAATAGTTTGTCGATTTAATTTTATGAATTTTCTAACACAATTTTCCAACATAACATTATAATATTTTCATCCAAAGCAAGTATAACCGTTGGATGAACATTCTTACACTTCTTTATACCAAATTCTATCGATGTTGACAAAAAATCACAACATGCAATCTAGGTATACCATCATAACATTTATTTTAAAGAAAACTTCAAATGAAATTTAACAGATGGTACGAAAACCATACATTTTCAATTTCAGCTTTCTATTATTACTCGTTTTTGACAATAAAATACATACTCTCTAAGAGCCACCTTTACTATTGAACAAACTGACTCGGCAAACGTCTCTAATTTTTGAATGACACAAGAACTAATGCTTGGAGCTTGAGAAATATTAGCAGAAAGCAAGCTGTTTATTGAGTGACGGCATTTTAAGTAAGAATCTACGTATAGATATAACTCCTAATTAGAGCTACCTCTGTTTCCAACAAAAGAAAAATTTTTAACAAATAAAAAATACTCAAAGTGTCATCTATTATAACATGTATATTAAAAGATACTTAACATAAAATTTAACATATACTTTACAAATTATAGAAAACAATATGTTTTTTAATCTTCAAATTCCTCGTCTGTATAATCAAATTTGACATGATTTCAACGCGACGTCTATTATTCAAATGTTAGTCATTTTTGACAATATAATAATAACTCTAGGAATAATCTCTATTATGCGAGAATCCAAATTACTCAGAACTTATGTATAAAGTTTTAAAAAAAAATTTGCAGCAACCTATTTATTCACTATTAAATACTAGAAGTAGATAATTCCAAATCGTCCAAAATTGAAGCTACCTCCTTTTTGTAACAATTGTTAAATATTGTAGTTAAATATACTCATGACTGCATTTACAGCATATTGCGCCTGGAATAGGATATAATTACATTGTGTTTGGTATAAGAACTAATTGTTGGTATGTAAATAAATATTTGATATGTTTTCTAATGAGTAATTAGTATTTAACTAGATAATAAAACTTGTTTTTGCACTGCTGTTTAGTAATTATAATAAAGAAAACAAGAATAGGAAATGCATTTCAATCTTTTTCTTTTCTTTTCTTAACTTACTCCACTTGATAAGTACTAGTTTTTATTTCATAATACTGAGTAATAAAATTACTCATAAAAATTTCAAATTTATATTAAATGCTGTACTTATCTAGCAAATATGGCTATGCAATCTTTGTTGTTTTGTTTTGTTTTCTGATGCACCTTTATGTTTATGAATTCTAACCTGAATTGTTGGCTTTGTAATCATTTTATCATAACGTGAAACCAGTTATTATTCATAGTTTCTAAATCTGTGGCAGACCGCAATTGATTACAATGTTTGAATCACACACAATCATCAAATAATTTGTTAAATAAATACGGAATTGCGTAAGCAATACGAAAATTCGTCGGCGGCGATTTCATTGATTTACTCCAGAGAGGAATTCCTAGTAGTTGCTATATTTATTTAATTATTGTGTGGCAAACCGCAATCGTTGATTGATTACACATACACATATATATACACATTCGAGTTTTGTCAACTATTTAATGGTTTCTACAATTTCAATTATGTAGTTAAGTGTATCAGATAAATGAGTTCACACCTGAGCCATTCTTTAAATTATTATAATTCAGCAGCCACAACAATTTTGACAGAAAAAAAAGCTACACATAATAAATTATAATTAACACATCAACAACTAGTTTTTTTTTGCAAATTTTTATATTCGAACAGAATAAGGCTGCTGTTGACACAAATAAATCACCTATGTAATTATATATTAAGCAGATAAATTATATATTTTCCAGCAAATATATTACCCACTTCACACTAATATAAATTTTTTCATCTAAATGGCGAATTGATTTTGCACGATTTTCTCAGCAACAATAAAGTATAATGGCTGTTTTTAGCATTATAAATCAAATAATTAATATATTTTTTCTATATGCGTAGCCATAAATAATAAGATAAATGAATTAACAAATTATAGGTTACAACTTACTCACAGTCGGATAGTTTTAATAACAATAATAATATCTTTCAAAATTTACTAGAATTAAGACATGTTAAAATTATGAAATTTACAGTTTCATTCGTAAAAAATTAACAAATACTGTGAGAAAATAAAAGTTTAACACAATTTATTTCAAATTAGCAATTCTCGACCTGCAGTGCGCGTTTTCCCTGGGAAATTGTATTGATTAAAGCATTAGTCATTGTTTTTATTGTTATTTTCAAGTTTGCAAAACGCTGCCCTTTAGATCTAAAAAGTAATCAATTTTAAATGCATATATCATATACAAAACGTATAGGTAATTCAATTTTTATTTATATTCTCAATTTCATCCCTTAAATTTATTGCTTTTAGCTGATAGCGCTTTTAACTAAAATATTTATTCAAAACAACAATTGTCAATTAATAATAATTAGAGTAATGTAAATCAATAATGCTTTTTCACTGAAAAATTGATTTTAATAAATTGTAGATTTTCAGCTCTCTGGTGGTGCAACATATGATATCAATTATTTTTTAATATAATAGCCGTTTTCCTATGTTATCATAACATTTTAGCATCTAATCGTTTAGAAAAAAATGCTTTGCAACGAAAAACGTTGTCAGTTATGGTAATTTAAGTCGGTCACTGCAATAAAACCCTTTTTATACACTTAACTTACAATATTTTTCATTAAATTATAGTATTGATGATAATAAAAACTATTACGAACTAAAAATTTGGGTGTACTTAAATATTTTTATTATACCCATTTTCAAGGCTAATATTATGATGTATTAATTTTAACAGATACAACTAATGTTCCAGTAACTTTTGAACATTAGCCAATTAGAAAAAAACAGATTAAAATTTTTTCGCGAATAACTAATTTAAAAATTTACAAACATATTATTCATACATAACTAAAATGGTATTTGCCCAAACATTTTAATGCAAAAATTTATAATAATTATTGTCGTTGCTCTGTACAGATGTCATAAATTGGACGTCATTTAAAAACTATGCAACAGAGCTGGGTAATTCCGACAGAATAGGAATAGCATAATTTTTTCTATAGAAAAACATCTTAGTGATATATTTCCTTGTTTGTCATTTCATATTATTAAATAAATTCAGTTTTTTATTACATTTTACATTAAGATGATTAATTTTATTCAAAGAATTTATCCTATTACTAATATTTCTAAATTATACTAATTAGGTGTAATATGAATACGAAATTTAACATAAAATTGACATTTTAAACAAAGAGAATGTTCTATTTAATTTGTAGTATCTTTTATAGATGATTGCATTGAAATTATATAGTAAAAATTATGATTCATTGCGAACCAAGAATTCAGCATGATATAATCGTATTATTTAAAATTTCTACAAATATAATTTAAATAATGTTTTTATTGCAAATATTATACAGTAGGTGTTTAAATTAATTGTTTTAAACTACTTATAATTTCGCTGTTTAGTTGTAACAAATGAAACCAATAAATTGCAGCCTAATCAAAAGTTTGGGTATACACATTACGAATCAAGAATTCAGCATGATATAATCGTATAATTTAAAATTTCCACAAATATAATTTAAATAATGTTTTTATAGCAAATGTTATAACAGTAGGTGTTTAAACTAA
Source organism: Adinopsis sp. GC000173 (assembly GCA_030264715.1). Classification (NCBI taxonomy): domain Eukaryota; kingdom Metazoa; phylum Arthropoda; class Insecta; order Coleoptera; family Staphylinidae; genus Adinopsis; species Adinopsis sp. GC000173. The sequence goes on along the minus strand of JARJDW010007555.1, from coordinate 17,199 downwards.
TTGTTTTAAACTAGTTATAGTTTCGCTGATTAGCTATAACAAATGAAACCAATAAATCGCAGCATAATCAAAAGTTTGGGTATAAACAAAGCATGACATTGAATTCTAATAAAGGCCAGACGATTTTTTACTCGGCGGTCGATTATGCATCGAAATTAAGCTGCTTCAATAATGACTGAATTACTTAACAAAAAATCTATTTTAATAAGATGATTATGCGTCGATTAATTTTGAAAAAATAAATAATGTAAATTTTATAGATTATAATTGGATGTTTGAAATTTCTTACAACACTTTCACCTTTAGAATTCATTTTTATTAACACATACATTCGTATCTAATTGTATATTATTTGATGAATAATATATAACAAAAGATTTTTTATAATCTTCTGTCAATTGATTGAAACAAGGCTCAACACATAAAAATGCTAATTAGAAAATTTATTATTGATAATATAATAATGTTAAACATAGTTTTTTGAAAGCAAGCCATTAATTAATAGCGTGTAATTTCTAAATTTTCAGAGAGATAAATAATCAGCAAAAATGTGTTCTGCAAAATTCGTGATGATTCATAATCGCGCCATCAAAATATAAATAAATTATGTGTTTTCAAATTTAACAACAATGCAGCTTTTTGATAGAGTGTAACCCAATTTTTAACTAATAATTAATTTTTTAAAGATATTTTAGCAAAATTTGCATGAAATGAGTTTCTGAATCTATGAGCAAATAAGTGTGTCGTAAGTCTACTTGCTTACAATATTTTGACAGTGACCCCTAGTTCAAACTTATACTTAAATATTCAAAAGTTTAATTTTAATCAAATTAAAAATATAGGTAAATGATACAAATCTGCCGCATTCTTTGAGATTAATCATGGGAGCATTATTTTTTGTTACTAAGATAATATTGTACATATTATTTTTAGGAAAGGAGTAATTAATTCTTGGCTTAGTTTTATATTCTTTTATTTGCATATTACTGGCTACAATTTCGCAGTGACCTGTCCAGTTCCCCACTGCTGCTCCATGATAAGTCATCCTCTGATAAGGTTCTCATTTTAACTGAATTTCCGGTTAAATAGTCAGCCAATATTATAGATTGACCACTGTATTTGTCAGATATGGCACTAACTAACATTTATCATTCTTTAAAACTGAAATTAATGCTTTTGAAGCACTCGTTTTCAGTCAATAATAGATGAAAATGATAATTCATGGCGAGTACTAAACTTAAAAATTAAAAAAATGTTTTGACAATAAGATTATTTGTTCATGTAACTATATTATTTAAGAAAGGGTTTACTTTGAAAGTAACATCATGAATTTGATGGAATGATAATTATTTTGTGATAATTCCCGATACTCATTTGACAGAATGTATAAAACTAAACCAAGAATTACTCTTTTATTAAATATTAAAAAGTTTTATATTATATTATCACAAATAGATTTAAACCTCTTTACAAATTAAATTAATACATATTTATAATTATATTTTTCTTCTTGCAAATTATTTTTAATCGTAAATTGTTACTTAAAATTAATATAGTAATAGACATAAGCTACTTTTAAATAAATGGCTCAATTATTCAAATATTAAATCAAACACGATAGTAAAAATGAAGAATTGATGGAGTTTATTACTTCATTAATATTTAATAAAATCGCCCTTATGTTTGCGTCCGCATCGAATTGAAATAAAGCCATTATCACATTTTTATACGAGCACATATAGAACTATTATTTGATTATTGTCTGAGATTTTATTACTGCATGATTCCAAATAATTACCTTGACTTTTTATGATTCACAATCACAACACATCCATACTATAATAAGTTGATTCTGTAACGCTCATTCGTGCGATTAATAAACTAGTACATAATAATTAGAATAAAGTTCTTAGACATTTTATGACTAAATGTATTTTAAATAAAAAGCAATGAGTGATGTCTGAAGTGATGTTTTTTTTTTTCGCTTCAACTTCAGTAAGATGAGTCGTCGTTAATAACCCAGATGTTTAGAACACCCTGCATCTTTGATAATTATCTTCAATTGGTATTTTAGTAATGCTACTTACGAAAGTTATTTGTATATATAAATATTAACCCAATTCACTTAATTTCTATACAGTAATTCTTGCGCAATATATATTTATATTTATATAAATAAATAACTAAAAATATTTTTTATTGTGCATTTATAATAAAGATTTATTATGGAGAAATTTAATGTGTGTCTAATATTTACCACAATTTTTATAGATAAGAATCTAAATGGTTTTAATATGCGTTATAATAGACGTAGACAAATACGCATCTCAAAAAATATTTTTAATAGTTTATTTAAACTCGAACAGGTTTTTGTTTTGTCACTGCTGCAACAGGTTTTATTATATTTTAAGCAAATTCTTTACCTTTTCCATGTTTAATTTATATATATAGCTATATGAATAAAATGCTATTGTATTTAAGTAAAACTGAAAAAATCTGCATTGAAAATACAAGTCTTGTGTGCGTATATGTATATATTGAATCGATTAAATAAATTTAACACCCAAAAATTATTAATACAATAACTAAAGATTTCTAAAATGCTTTCGAAAATACTTAGCATTTTAATTGATTCTTTTTGGTAATTAAATGAACGTATAGGTAATTCAATTGCTTTTTTACTCCCTTTATTTATGTTCTCAAGTTTATCCCTTAAATTTTTTGTACTGATTAATCGAAACCATTCTGATAAAGGTTTTAGCAAAAATATTAAGAATTGCCAGTTAATAATAATTAGAATAACTTTGTAAATCAATGATGCTTTTTCACTGGATATTTAATTTTAATAAATTGTAGCTTTGCTGCTTTCTGCTGGTGCAAAGTATGATATCAATTATTTTTCAATATTATAATAGCGTCCTTTTTCCTATGTTACCATAGAATTCTTACAAATCTTGTATATATATGTATATATTAAATCCATTAAATAAATTTAACACCCAAAATTGTCTATCTATGCATGTATTATTAATACAATGACTAAAGATTTCTAAAATGCTTTAGAAAATACTTAACATTTTAATTGATTCTTTTTGGTAATTAAATGGACGTTGAGAAAGTTACAGAATATGTAAACAATTGGCTAAATATTATTAGCATAATCATTAATTAACATGTTTTCTCAAGAACATTATCAAAAACTATAATTTAGAAAGATTTAATGGTTAAATATCAAGAGTTCAAAACATTCATAACATTTATTTCCTTGTAATTATTTAATATAAATGAGAACTTAATAACGCCACTCTGTTTTATATTAAATAATTATATTTTTCTGATTGCAAAATTGCAGCATTTAATTACCGACAGCCGAAGGAGCAGCAGCAGCAATAGTAGTAGAGTAGTGACTAAGAGAAACAATTCTCTACATACTACATACCTACCTATACAGAATTGCATCTATTAGAAGCAAAACATGTTTTCGTTCATTTCAAAATTTAGCAAGCGATTGTTTTGCAAACGGTGCGAAGAGAAAAAAAAAGGAACGAATTTGTGTATAAAAAATGTTATAACAAGTATCTTAATGTGTGCTGTCCTTGAGAGCGCGACTTGCAGTCTCAGATTGAATATATGCTTTTTATTGGAAATCTCGATTATTTACAATTCCAATCAACAGCTAACAATGGAAAAAAATGTGTTTAATTAATTAAAACTATAATTGAATATGAATTTATCGTAATGTAATTTGACGATAATATCAAAATCTACTGACCGCTCCATACGCCTTGCCCATTTGTAGTTATTTATTTATTATTTTTTAACTATGTAGTTTATGATTACTAAAAAGAATGACTAATAATGTTACTTGTAAGCAAATATTGCGTCATTTAAAGTTAATAGTCACGATGTTTGAATAAATTTAAAGAGTGATCAATTTTTTTACGCCAGATTCTAATGATGTCACTAAATATTTAAACACAAAATCAGATTAAATAAATAATTATTATTTCGAATTAAAGCGAATTAGCGTATAGAGTTGTATATGTATGTATGTATTTGTCGTTCTGATTTGATGGATGCGTTTTGCATTACTTTCACTTACTTAATATCGTCCAGATTGTACTTAATTTGTTAGATTCATTTGAATTATGCAATGCAATTTGCTCGAAATACGAAATGCGTAGTAATTAAAAGCACACCAAGGACGGTAAATTAATTGCATTCATTGAAAAATTTTATCGAGTTTTTCCGATAAATTACGTAATTGTAAATCGTAAAATTGGTAAAACAATTGCGCTGCGAAATATGCGCATTGTTCCGAATGAACATTATTGTTAAATATGGTTAAAATAATTGTGCATTAATATGAACGCGATATCGAGACTTTTTAGTGCCCTATTAAATTTTCAATTAGGTTTTAGCATTATAGAAAAAAGCCATTAACATTTGTGTTTGTTATTAGTGACATTACATTATATTGTACTAAACGAGTACATACGAGCACATACAACTATACAACTATACAACTATACAACTACACACTACACACACCTCACGAAAAAAAAAACGTGTGAAGTTGTGGTTTTGCAAGCCCACGGCAATTATTTTATTATTTTAAATTATATGTAAAATTGTGTGAAACCGTAGCGCAAATTGCAATAAGAAAATGCTGCTGTCATTATTAGCTAAGGCCACGTTTAACTACACTGAATATATTAATCATGAATCAAGTTCAAATTATGAGTTCTCCTATCCTATAACTATGTGCATGTACGGAGCAGTTTAATTCAATATGCTCGGCAATTAAACAAAAACAAACAATAAATCTAAACTAAAAACATGAAATGTGATATGATAATACGGTCTATCTTATTTCTTTCTCCAAGGGTTGGATCGTAAAACGAATCCGCTTTTTAATCGCGTCGACTGCACTTGAACGATATCCATTTCAAAATACAATAAAAAAAATTGTTTTGTTGAAAATTTTCTGGCACCGTCTGCACGAAATAAGAATCTCAAAATCGCGCAATATTTCTAACGGTTGTTCTAATCAGGAGATAATGCTAAAAGGAAAAATGGAAACAGCACACGGTTTTATGTCTTGTTCACTTTAAGCTACAATCATTTCAATGATTATGACAATTTATTGTTGAATGTGGACACATTCTTTCTTGTATGTAATTTGGAATTAATTTAAGCCTTTTGTGCTTGACTAAACAAACAACTCGAAGAATTTCTAAGAATTTATCATACTATTACTAGGTTTTAGTGAAATATTTGTCTATGCCGTGGTATTGTTTCTAGTATTAGCAATTTTTATTGAACCTTAACATATATTATGATTAATGCTCGTTATGAATTTGAACTTGAACTTTTATTTCGTATACCTCACCATTTACAATAATAAATCTCCGTATTATTAACATTACCACAATGGTCATTAAAACACAACGTTTCAACTAGAAAAATGTTTAATTTAAAACTCATTTTCTTATTATTTATCTATTATTGTTTCCACTCTCATTTGCGCGATATTTAAACATCCTAAAAAGGTTAGGAAAATATTTACCAACAAATACAAAATACGGTATTTTTTCCTTACTGTCAATGTATCTTTTAAAATTCAAAAAGTTGATTGCTTCCATGTTATTATATATAAATGTATTGTAATAATACAATAATAAACACGTGATATTTTCACTGATAGTAAATATTGATGAAAAATTGTTAATAAACAAATTTAAATAAAAAAATTGAGTTAGCATGTCTCGATTTTCATTATTATTCATTTATGTTGATGAAATAAAATAAGTATAGTATTTATTTAAATTTCAATCTGCTTCCATTTCCAACATCTTTTAAAATTCAAGAAATTCGTTGCTTCTTCTTAATGGAGCGGCGCGTGTTGCATAATTTTATAAATTACTCAAAAATTAAAATAATGCAACTAAAAAAAAATGTGATTTTGATTTCTTAAACCATCACATTTTTACATAAAATTATTACAATGACTAGATATTATTGAAGCCATCAGGTGTTTGTTGGTTCGTTACTTATGCTTTGATATAATTTATTAATTAATAATGCATTTTTTATTGAACATTTTTACTTATAAAATATAATATAGTATTTTTCTCATTTTTAATTTGTCTCCTTTTTTTAGTAATAAGATCTTTTTGTAAATACAAATAATAAAATAACAAATACATGATGGCTTCACTAAGCGTATACTTTTATTTAAAATTGTCAATAAACAAATTGAAATAAGAAAAAATCAAGTTAACATGTCTCGATTTTGGTCGTTCGTTGACATTGGATGAAAGTCTTTATGTTACCTCGCACTTTTCTTATTTAAATTTGTTCATCTTTAAACGAACCTATCATATGTTTGTTGTTTTATTATTACTTATTATTAAATATAAATATAAAAAAGTAAAGAATTTTCCTGCTTTCAATTCATCTCCCTACTTCTACGTGCAACATTTGTTATTGAAAATAAGGTTTATGAAGTAAGCGAAACACTTATTTTCTTCATTCACATCACACATCACACAATAATTAAAAAATGTTAGTGGATTTATGATTTGCGGTAACGCATTTGAATGAATTGCGTGTTCTAATAAAATGTAGCAGTCAATCATAAAAATATCTATTAGTTTCTAAAATCGTTACAGCATTACAATGTTTTTAATTCATAAACTAGGTAAAATATAAAGGCTAACCATATAATTACACATTAATCAAACCAATAATTCGCTAAAAAGTTTCTAAAAAAATAAACTATTAAATTTACGAGCAGATTTTTTTTCTATAATATTGTAGATTTATCTGAAACAAATTATCTAAAAATCAACATTTAATAGACGGTAATAAATGATTAATAATTTAATCGTGATTTGGAAGATAAATAAAAGCAACATCTTTTTAGATTGTTGTGTTTATAAACAATGACACACGCGTTTTTTTTTATTATTTATTGTTTCATCATAAATATTTTTATTTATATATAAACACACAACAACATATATTTATTCGCAATTATACGCACAGAATATTTAAAGAATTATAAATTTCTCTTGCATATTGTTTGTAAATAAAATAAATGTATGCAATGCACAGAGTATTGTATATGGAATGATTAATTAATTAGCCAATTATTAAAGAATAATAAAAGTTCAATGGACTTATTATAAATAACACTTATAGGACAAATTTTATCAATAATAAAAATATAACAGAGCGCACAAATAATGCATTGTCCCTTAGCAAATTGATTGCTTTCAATGACTTACTTAAATCCCATGCGATTTTTAGAAGAAATTGCACGCTGTATCAGGTTTTATTCTTAAAATGTGTTTCTAATATTTTTAACAAAAAAGTAATACATAAGAATGACGTCAGTAACATTACATTTCCTGAAATGCAAACCAAAATAAGTATTTTCAGAGCTTGTGCGTGAAGTATCATAAAATAATATTTTGCGCTAATTGTTAAATAAATCAAACGCATTGACGTATTTAAGCTTTTAACATTTCGCATTTTTTTTCAACGCTATAAAAATTATGTAAATGCAACACATTTTTTTATGATCGAAATTAGCATTTTGCATTATATGAAAATAAGCACGTTAAAATTCGTTAAAAATCATCTTCATTTTTCATTTACATTATTCATAATTGTGACTATTAATTAAAAGAGCGCTTAGGAAATTTATGAAATGCGTTTCGCAGAAGAATGATATCTAGAAAAATGAATGAGTTACGATCATTTATACGTTTTTTTAATTATCCTTATCATAACACAAGTATGTATAATTTATTACTTGAAATAATTTTGTCCTATCTGTGTGAATAAACTAATAAAATAAATGAACATCTCGGCATTCATTTATGTGTTCAAACATATTTTAGCTAATTAAAAATGAGCTATTTCGGCCGTTTTGTTGCTTTCGACAAAAAAAACTAGTACATGTATTATATTCTATTAAAAAATACTGCTTAATTGTTGAAAATGATGTCAATGTAAAATTAATTTAAATGAATGAGAATGAATGCATTCTAAAGCATCGTAAGACATTTAACTGTGCTACACATTATTAGGTGAAATTGCACAATGAAATGATGATTTGTACAAAATCATTATTTATTCATCAAACGCTAAATTTGCATTGAAGGATAATTAAATTTGCACAACAACACCAGACGTAAATATATAAAAATCATCTTTTTAAATTAGAGTGTTATAATAAGAATTTGATGATATGTATCTTTGCTTATTTGATTCCTAGAAATTAATTCAGTTATATGTTTTTAATCAAATATATAAAACTCATCAAAATAGAGTTTCGATTTTGACAAAACAAAACAATAAACTTTGTCGCTTATTTAAACTTATTATTCGTATCCAAATATTAAATTAATTTTTTTTAATATTTATATTTATTATGAAATAATAACTGTAATTATACTCAAATATTTAATATATAGGTGGCACCAGAGCTTAATTTAAACGTAATTGACGGGTGTCTTTGCAAATTTTGCAGCCCAACAACAACACTCTTACATCTTTGAATCAAAATTACATTAACTTTGCAGTATTGCGTTGAGAATAAAGACGTTTTGTTCCAATTTTTAAGCAGTTTTTAAGTTTTCTGGCAAATTTATTAAGAGCTTGATGTAACGTGACATTAGATAATTTTATAGTTACAATTATACTACCATATTGACGATAGTGTTTTGTCTAAACGCGGTTTTACTTGGATAGCAAATTTAGATATCATAATTACATGACATCTGATTTTTACAATGACAATATTGTTTGATCAATTTGTTTTCTGCTATATCACTAACTGCAATTTTAGTAGGCAACTTTATTTTTTCTTGTGCTTACTAGATTATTATTTTACACGTTTTGTCCTTCTATTGTAAGACCATTTTTGAAGTACATATTACTTGTTGGGGGATGAGTCACTATCATAGAGAAATTACGAGTATAGCAGGTTGCCCACTGAAGTTGAAAATTTATAAAGCTGTTGAATTATGTTCGTTTTTTTCGGCGCAATTTATTTATTAACTATAAAAATGCATAATCTAGAGTTGATAAGAATTAATCTTTAAAGTTAAATGTTAACTTAGCCCACAAAATTAAATCAATTGCGAAGAAGCACAAAATAACTGAATTTTCAAACATCCTAGATCATCGTAGGCAAACTAAAACCTTTAGAATTATTAAACATTAGTTAAATTTGTTTAAATTTTCAATAAAATTAATTAAGGCAAAATAGTTGGATTAAAACTTTAAGATATAATTTAACTAAATACTACATGTTATTGCGTAATTTAAATAAAATGTTATATTTTCTATTCTGAATAATAAGCTCATGAAATCCATGCAAATAATCGCAATAATGCTAATTACAATTAAAACTAACGGTATTAGATAAATAAATACATAAGCATCTAGTTTAGCACTAAAATTAAAGTGCTTGCTACTGCTTAAGTCAATATAATAAAAATTGATTACATTTTGGCATAATTATCGTGCATAAACTAATTGTGCTTGGGTAATTAGCAGCAGCACACATAATGGCAAATATGTAAATGAATACAATTGTCTGAGCGAAGTAAACTGTGCTGCAACTATTATAGAATAGTATAGAAATAATAATAATTCCACATCAAGTTTCAGTGTAGAAAAATTTCAACTCGGTTTTAAGTTACAACTTGACAATTTCAAGGCCAAAAATTCTATTCATTTCTAAAAAGGGGAACGTATAATAAGAGGGTGTCACATCAAGCGCTTAGAAAAACCGATTTACTACCATACTATATACAGAGTATATATGAAATGAAGCAATGCCACTCGCTATGAAAATGTTCCAACAGTTAATAATTGTCTGTCAGATACTTTTGCAATGAACTTCAAATACGATCGCCAATCATTACTCATAGGAACGCGATTTTGTACAACCACTTCTCCTTTCAATAATACTAAACTGAATGATGGTTAGGTAAAAAAAGTAAAAGTTACCTTCACAACTTTTTTCATAGATAATAAAAATTATTAATGTTATATAATAAAAAAATTTAATTATCGATAGGTATTTTTTTTATTTACTATTTGCATAATTCTTACATAAATAAATAATTTGTTGTTTTCAAAATAGCATTTTTAAGTGATTAATAGCTCAATTATTTCTTTATTGATTGACAATGTCTGATTGAATTTGGCAATTTAATATCATTTTTTATGCGCGTTTTTAATAAACTTGTTTATCATAATTGAACAATGAATATCGTTCTTTAATCAAACCAATTATCTTCTATTAACGGAACATTTTCCAACTATCTAAGCCAAAATTAATTCATTAATACACTTACAACAACCAGCACATTATTGCTGCCCGACCTTACAACGGCAAAAAATTACGTTATCACCATATGATAAGATGAATAAATTTCATTCGCAATATAGTGCGTGTTTGGCAAATAAAACGTTCCCACTTTTAAAATTAAACGATAATTAAATTTGTTTAAATTGCCTGCAAAAGATGCAAGTAAGAATAATAAATTAGGAAAAAAATAAGTATCAATTAAATTCGACAAGTCAACACTTAAGTGTTAATTAATACATTGATATGCAAAATATATTTTCGCTTTTTGTGTGAAACGAACAAAACTAATAATAATAATAATAATAATGCAAAATCAGCTACAATTTTAATAACATTTTCCAGCTGGTTATAATTGAATTGATGCAAAATAATTCAAATAAACACTTTTATTGTGTTTTGATTATTGCCTGTGCAATATTATTAAAAAGCAAATATATTTTTGGCGATGAATGACGCTACATTTTTTTGTTTAAACAATCAATGAAATTGAACGGAAACGCAAAATCAATATAGATTTAACTTTATCTTATCAGACAGCGATCAATAAGTTTGCAAAAACCATCTGCGAACATTTCTTCGAAAATATTGTCGTCCAACAAAAAAATTTATATATTTTCAAAGTTAATGAATTTTTAGTTGCTAACGTATAGTTGTAATTCTAAGACTATTTTTAAAATATTGCTTGGTTAAGGATGAGATGAGTCACTATCGTAGAGTAGTTACGAGTATGTATATCAATTTGACCATTGACATTAACTTTGCTTAAAAATTTATTATTTCGTTAAATTTTGTTCGTTTTTCGTAATTTTAAAAGTAGTTTGTACAATTTGAATGATGAAAATGCAGAATTCAGCAGTACAATTCATTAATGTTAGCAAATATAATATTATGTGTTTAAAATGTATCTACATTGATAAATAAAATTGAACAGAACCAGTACAGAATTAACTATTTGCAACAAACATCTGCAAAAATTTATTGAAAACTATTTGATTCCCACAAAAAATATTAATGCAATATAAAACATGATTGTAGTTGAACCCTTTTTCATGGAAACGCAAACAGAACAGACCAGCTGATAAAACTTTGATACATTAATCAAACGTTTCGGACCCTATTATTTATTATTTAGCGCTATCTTCAAATGCAATATTGCAAAAATTATACTAAAGAGAGTATAAGCAAAAAGTTACTATGTTCAATACATTTTGGTAATCAAAATTGACCTTCTTCTAAGAAAGTGGTGAGTAAGTGATTATAACAAGGATCACTGTCGAGTACAAAGCAACTTGCGCGATTCAATTAATTAATTTGTTTCTTATCAAAAGTAAATACATAAATTATAAAATTCAATTGTTGATATTATTGTTTAACAAAATGTATACATTTAATAAGATCCGAAAAATAATAATTAAATTAATTAAATTGAATATTACTATTCCTGAATTTTTGATCATAATAGTTCACCAAGAGGTAGCAACAAATTTTTTTAAACTTTATTATTGGAAATTCCTATATTCTGTTTATATTTTCCTGAAAAATGTTTTAACTAAAACTTATTTTGGAGATTTGCAGAAACAAGTTTGTGAAAATAAAACGTGATTTAGAAGTTTAGTTTGCATTCGATTGCATTGACGTCAGAGAATTTGGAATAAATTGCCAAAATAAGCAAAAAACAATTCTATATAATTCGAGCTTAGTTCCCTGTAACTATGCAATAATTACTAAGCTTTGAATATCAATAGTATGAAGATTGATTTATTTTGAAACGAAATTTAATTAACATTCATGTGGAATGTTTTAATTATATTTTTATATGTATATCAATTGATGTAATTAATTCATGCCTTATACTTTACAAAACAGACAAATAAAATGTTGTTACGACAAAGAATGCCAATTGTCTTCTTCAACTCACTTTCATTTAATGTAATTGAAATCAACTTGCATCATTAAACATCTTCCTAACATAGTTAACAATTTACATTCGATTCAATGCATTTATACAATAAATAAATCTGATTTGATTTGCAAAATATATTCATTATAAAATATTGCATTCTCTTTAATTTATTTATTTCATTTTAAATGCACGTTTAACTGCAGAAAATACATTTCATTTAAATAGTTAATCATGGAATAAATGTATTGTCGGAGAAATGTATAGTATTATATATAGAATGCCATATTGTTTAATACATTTGTATTTCATTAATTTATTTTTGTTTGAATTGCGCGCGAAAAATGCAACATATATTTTACCTATAAATTCCGATGCATATAATTTCACTTCTACGTTTTATTTGAACAACATTTCACTTAAATCATTTTCATCTAAACGTAAAACACAAAGTTATGACTAGAATTTTCTACCATTTTCTAGAATACTAGTAAATTTACACTTTTTCTTTCAAATTAAAGTCTTGCGCTAAAATAATAGCTACTTAAATTATATAAATAAATAATAGTAATAAACAGGAAATTGAACATAACAATTAAATAAATAATTTCATTAAATTAATAAATTAACCACACTTTACCTATTAATAATAAAACTTGTAATTGTAATAATAAATCATACATTTCTTTAGAGGTGTTTTATGCAATATAAAAAAAATGTTCAAGTTCAAAGCAATAATAAAAATAAATTTTTGTTTCATCTTTTGCGAGTATTAATTAACGTTAATACATACGATGATAAAACGTTTAATTGGCAAAATAATGGAATCGTAAATTTGTAAATTTGGCATTGAAGTGTGTGTTATGCTAAGCGTGCAAGTGTCTAAACATTGACATTATGAAACTTAAACAAATTCTTTCTTTCTTTTTTTTTTCATTCACTGTTAGTCACATTATTTATATTCCACAAGATCCTATTTTTAGCAACGTAAATAATACACTTTTTATGCATTGTTTCGACGTTATTGTGCACTAATAAATCTATTATAAATAATATGCAAAATTTGGCTGTCGTTCAATACTTTTTATTTATAAATACGCGTACATATGTAAAAACAAACGGTGTTTTACATTATATAATTTAACAATTCAATTTGCTTGCGAATGAAAACTGTTTTATGATATTTAATAAATGACATTGCCTAATCAATTGTAAATTTGAATAATTTAGAATGTTAAACCTCCCACAAATTTAAATTTAAATCCACCTAAATGAAACATTTGTTCATTGATTCATTTAGCAATTTCTGTTTTATTTACAATTCGTAATCGAGTCAACGTGCTTATATTGCCAATAATTACAGAAACGAAATTTGTAAAAAAAAAGAATATGCAATTTATTAACGCAGCTACTAATCGCAATATGTATCAATAAATAATAAAGCGCTAATAACCTATTTTGCAATCAGTTGAAGCAATATTCAAATAATAACACATTTTTCTTTTTCTCTGAATTGTTGTTTAATAATTTTAACCTCATTAATTTAACAAAGCGCATAATCAATTTCTCTAAATAAAAATCAATTCGATTTATAAACATTCTCTCTGGCTTTACGCCACTTGAAATTAATAAAAAAAAATGTCGATTTTTTTCTCGTATTGCATTATTGTTGATGCAAGAGTGAATTAATTAACCATTTTGTTGTTGTATTAAATGGCAAGGAATTTTGATTGAATCGAACGCTTTTATATTGTCATACCAAATCTCTCAATGACATTTACACATAGTAATTATTTTTTAAATAGTCATACGTCACGTTAATATTTAAATACGTCGATTCAGAACGTACACAAATCATTTTATGACATTCCCAAGTAAGTTGCAATCGTATTAATCGATATTTTGAAAGAATTGCATTCAAATAATGTCAAATAGGCTGCGTGCATTGTGTTTATCGATAAAGATATTGTTGATAGAAAACTATTTTAATTAACAATGTAAGTGTGTGTATTAAATAAAATGAAGAATTTTAATTGAATGTTTTATTTCATCATGCCAAAATGTTTTGTTTTATTTACATACATCGGACGTACGTTACGTTACGTTAACATACTAATATTTAATTAATTCATTCATAGTTCGATGTTACATAAACATTCTGGTTTAACAATTTTATGTTTTATATCTGCATTCGGTTTGTCAATAAGTTTATCTCGCTAAAAATGTCTAGACAACTAAAATGAGATAAAATATTTTCTTTATAATGTCGAATCAATTTTTTTCCTCATTTAACAATCGTTATAATTAATTTTGCTACCAGAAAATAGTGTTTCTTAATAATTTAGTTTTATATGAATGTCAACGTTTCTACATACAGTAAGTTTTTTTATAAGATAGATTAATATACATTTAAAATTTATTAAAATTTGCCTTAAAAAATTAAATTTATGGATTTACATTGTATAAAATTAGCTATTTGGCTTTATTTATTAATTTGATAATTGTATTATAATATCAATAAATGCAGTATATTTCTATGTGAAAACCTAGATTTTCACATTTTTTTTAGTTTACATTAAAAAAAATTAACTATTTTGCCTTATTTATTAATTTGGTAATTCTAATATCAATAAATGCAATATATTTTTATATGAGAAACTAGATTTTCATTTTTTTTAACTTTACATTGTAAACAGTTAACTGTTTAGCTTCATTTATTAATTTAATAATTGTAATATCATTAAATCTATTACATTTATATGTGAGAAACTAGATTTTCATATTTTTTTAAATTTTACTTATTAACACAGTTGTTTGGATGCGCATAGTAAAAATTACTATTTTTTTAATATTTCAGTTTTGTTGAAATGAATAATTCCAATACATGCTTTTGTTCGAAAGTGCATTTTCAGATTTTTAAATTCACCAAACAAATAAGAATACTGTAGATTTGAATTTAAAAAATATTTTTTAAACACGTTGTCGATGTTTGTAAATAGTCTAATTCTTCATATATAATAACTATATTATAACATTTTCTTTAAATCGATTTAATAATAAAGAATGTTTTCGCTTTGTAAAAATAGATTGTTGAGCAATTAGTAATTATTTAACATTGCAATTTTATACACTATCGTATATAGGTAATTATTTTCTTAGTTACCAAGAAATAAATTTATTTAGCATAGCGCATACAATCGTAACAATAAATAATAATATTGATAATTATTGTTGTTATACGTTCAATAGTGGCAGCATGCCTTTGGTAATGTGTTAAAAATAACTTCTAATAGAAAACAAATGCAAATAACGTCAAAACAAAGCTTGATATGTTCCGAGAAATCGACATACGATAATTTTAATTATCCTACAAGCCAGTTGGAATTTATCTGAAATATGTGAATAAATCACCCCTATACCTAAAACGAATAAAGATCAATCGAGTTATAATCCTATAATACTTACAGATGGATTGAGACGTAGAAAATGTAGTTTAGAAATATGTATGTATAATATAAAGAGCGCGGCATTTTCATGCCTTAAAAGCTGTGGCTTTCATGAGCATTGTTTGTCTTGTACCGTCTGTTATCTGTATCAAAAACTTCCCAAACGCCTTTTTCCATTGTATGTTCAAATAACTAATGACCTTCTGCATTTCGCTATCTGTCTATCTAGACACCCTCCCCAAAGATGTTTCCAAGAAACAGCCGTGAACATTTTTGAACCCCCTGACCTATTTATTTCTCAGAACAAATTCAAAACGTCACAAATATATATACGTAGATACGTATAATAAAAAAACCCGAATGCGATTTTCGAGAATTGAATGCGAAAGCAGCAAAATGTGTTGTTTAGAGTTAGATTAAAGAAAACGCAGAAATAGTTTGATTATAATAATATTCCCATTCAAGTTGCAAGAGAAGAGAAAAATTCGATGATCAAGGACATAAAAGGCAAGCGAGCAAGCCATTGATTCTTTTGCCAATCAATCAACAAAAACCACATAGTTGTATAAATATCAATGTTTTATCTTATGACAAATTTTTAATCATAAATGTCATGTTAATAATTCTGAAAACTGCTTATAAATTATTTATTATTTCTAAAGTAAACTCGCAATCATGATCAAGTTTTTTATAAGTTGTTAATTCATATATGTATGAATGTTTTCGCAAGACAACATTGTATGCAAACGTAACGTCGATAACAAACTTTTGTTTCTCCTTCTTCTTGTACGCTTTTTTTTTGCTTCTCTGGTTTGTGAACGAATTCCTGTTTGGAACGAATTTATATTTAGCGTTTATTACCTGGATTGCGCCTGTTAATTTTTAAACAATTTTATGTAATTTAAGAATTATTACAGCTTTTCGTATTTATATGGAAATAATATTTTCGAGAACAATTTTTTGTATGGTAGAGTGCGTTGCTAATGCAAAATATATATATACAATGTATACGAAAATAAACCGTTTTGTACCCTTTGTTTTCGTGACTTATTACCGTTTAGGTTACTCTTTTTTGTGTTATACAACTACAATATAAGTATTTTTACAACTAAATATATTATTCAAAGCACTGAACAAATTAATATTCATTATAATCTATAATTAATATTTAGCAATTTTATTAGATGTGTAATAGATTTTCTATAGAAATCATTGAAAATTACTAAGAAAAAGAACTTACAGAAACTTAATATGAGAAGTAAATCACGTCTGAATTTTTCGCATCTAAAATGAAGACATTTTATTGGAAAATTTTGTTTGTTGTTGATGCTTGATATTATTGCAAATATTTATTACAAAAAAATGCCGTTTAGGTTACACTTTTTGTGTTATAGAAAAGTATTTTTACAACTAAATATATTATTCAAACCACTCAACAAATTAATATTCATTATAATATA
>JARJDW010007553.1:0-19045 GCA_030264715.1 Adinopsis sp. GC000173 | reverse complement strand
CAAATACATGCTTAATAAAGTCTGAAAGAGCAAAATTCTATTCCTTTTTCCTTACTCCCAGAATAAATTGTCAAAGTGAGGCATTTTTTGAAAATCCTAGAGTGGCCTTACCCCTTAAAGTAGTCTAGCTTCCAATATCATAGAGCAGTTTCTGAAAAAGAAAATAAAAAGATTAAATACAAAACAATTATCGATTTTGCTAGTTAACTTAACAAATAAAAAAGACTCTGGACTAATATATTATGTCGATAAAAGTATTTTATATTCCACAATAGCCATAAACATTTACATACAACACATAACAATTAGACAACATTTCGTAAAGATGAAAAACATTTAGATGACAGTGAGCGTAAAAGTCTCGTTTTTATAGCTAACCTTATTTTATGTAAATGTCAGTTTCATACCATTGTTTAATGTTTATAGTGGTGCTTATTGCAAATTTCACTTACACCAACCCACTTTGTCTTCATTTATACTTGAATATTTAGTATTCAAACTTTTTCAATATGTTTATGATCAAAACCGCATAAAAATAGTAAGTATTACTCCCCCTTTCTAATAATTCAGATAATTTCAAAATTGGAGAAACAAACAAAGAGCAAAAATGTGTTAAAATGTTATGTTTATAGTACGAGTATATTGCCTAATTCTTTTCAATTATGTAAGAAACTGTTGTAGAATTTTTCATTTTTTACAAAATGTAGGAAAGATTATACATTCTTCTTGCCAAAAATTAAATGTGACCAAGAAGAGAATATACAGAGAACTCTTTATCATGTGTGTACAATTTATACAACTTACGGATTATTTATGTGATGTCAAATCAAATTGCAAAAGTTATAGAATATGGCATTTTTTCTTTAATAAAACCATTTCTGATTATCATTGCTTCACTAACCAATAGTCCACTCTATTGTACGATTAGTAAAGCTTCTTTATGAGTGGTCAATAGATTTTTTTATTTACTACAGAGAATTTATATATATAATTTGGATATTAATTTATTTAATTAATCAATTGAGCAAAAGTTATTTATTTATAGCGAGCTGCTTGAATAATTACCTACTCCTAACACAATCACTATGTGCACATTAAATAATAAGTATTCACAATTTGATATTAAATATAAAAAATGTTGCACCTGAATCAAATCGAAAATCGCCTAATAACAACCATCGCACGCAATAAGATAATGACGATAAGCGTCGCACGTTTCAATCTTTATTAGAGTCACATAAAAAAAAGTGAATACCAGGTCGTTTGCGGTTGCAAAATCGCTTAAAATTAATATAAAATATAAAATTAAAATTAAATGGTTAACTATTAAATAAATTAGCATTACAAATAATATAATTATTCATCTTGATGTGCAATAATGTTGCCTTAATGGCAATACATTTTTTAAAGATTTATGATCTTTTTACTACTGGTAATATAGATGTGCAGCACGATAAATATAGATATGCAGTATATCTATCTATAAGTAGGTAACACTCTTCAGAATTCACAATGTTCTTATATTCTACAATATTTAAAAAGAAACCTGGGGATTACCTACTATAATCTCTGGCACTGATAACACTGGTTTGCTCTGATATCCTTCTTTAAAGAAATAGATTTTGATTATCTAAATCCGTTTGTAATATTTTGCTATCATGTATAGATTTTATGATAAGTGCTAAATAATCAGCATTTTATCTTACACTACGCTAATCTAGCATTTATACATACAAAACTAGTCTGAAACACAATCTCTATCTACTCAAACTTCATTTTTTGGATTTGAGACGTCTTTCTAAATTTGAGTATTTTTTTCTCAAAAAACGTGGAAAGATATACGTGATATCAACATGTATAATTGTTGAAAACTGTAATAAATAAGAAATCATTTTTTTGTAAACCAAAATTATAACTATAGGAATATAAAAACACTTGGTTTACAAATTGATTTTTAAAATTTGTTCAGAAATGTAACAAATTTAATACATGCAAATTATTTAATATCTTTTGACTTGCAGCATTATCATTTTTTTACTAATCCTGGGATATAAAATATTTAAACGAGCTGAGACTAAAAAAGTAGACAATATCAATTAATAAACTAACAAAGAAACAACAAAAGGTTTTACGTTATTCATTGTTGCATTGGGTTCGTACAAATGAAATTCACTTATTAAACTCGTTTTTAAGCCACACAGTATAATATAAGCTACCATTTGAAATGTGAATAGATTATTCTTGATATAGATATGATGGACATTCAACGTTGATAAATCGTTATAAGTGCTTGCTTTATGCAACACAACTTTCATACGAAGAAATGCAGCAGTTGGTTTTGGATGGAATTTGAATAGAAGTTAACCTAATTTAAACTTATAATTCATTCATATTAAAAAATCAAAATTTTACTAACTTATTGCCGACACTATTGCTTGTTTCAAGATCAAGATATATGATGGATAATTTCGACCATTCTAATAAAAAAACTGCCCGAAAATAATAATGTAGACAGATATTTTATATTTTCTTTAGCTTCTATTTTAATTTTTGTAAAAAATATTGACATTATTATAACTTGTAAATTTGACACTTGACGCTTCTTTAAGAAAAAAATAAGTTTATAGATGACATTTAAATCAAAATGTTACTAACTTATTACCGATGCTATTGCTTGTTTCAAAATCGGTTTACTACATTTATATATTTAGATCGTTTTACAATGTTATATGAAGGATAGTTTCGACCATTCTAATAAAAGAAACTGCCCGAAATTAATAATGAAAACAAATACTCCTATTTTATACTACCTCTGTTCGGAAATAAGTCAGCCTTTTCAGTTTTTCCTATAAATTATTAAACTTAGAAGGAATTTGTTATCAGAAACATAATGTACTGGACTAATGAACGCAAAATTATCATATTAAATGTTTTTTTTGATAATAATCGTTAGTAAGAATAATGTTTGAGATAGAAAAAGGTAAGAAACCTTCCTAAAATTGCTAAATTATTACTTGAATGTGTGTATTTTTTTGCTTTATAAATATTATCAAGTTACCATTCCAATCGAAGTAAAGTAGAAGTAAAATGGAAAAAAAATCTTAGTGATTTTATTTACTTCTATATAAAAGACTGTTACTTCTATAATATTTGTTTTAATAATACTTCTACTTCTACTACTTCAATTCATATATGTACTAATCGTTACTTATTTCCATTCCGTCGTCGTAATTTTTATAATACAGTGACTCAGAAAAAAAAAGGCTCACTTATTTTCGAATTTTTACAATATTCTAATAGCTCACTTATTTCCGAACAGAGGCAGTATTTTATTTCGTTTCCATTTCAATTTTTGTAAAAATTAATTATAACATGTAACTTTATTAGACACTTGCCTCATATTTTTTTCTCAAAAATGTTTACTAGATATTTGCGTAATTATATTTCATAATAAAAATGCTTTAAATGACAAATTTTTAGCTATTAATTAGCGACCTACTATAAAATTTCAGTAGTAATTTTAACCATTCATGCAATATGTATGTAAGTACAGATAACAAAAGAGCAAACAATGAAAATGTGCAATATTTGTAGGTGCGCTATGTTGAAACAACACGGAGAAGGACGCAATAAACTAGCGACCGGTCGTAAATTATAACAATTTTATGTAAATTTTTAGCAAAATGTTTACTTCCTCGACCATCTAAAAAAAAACACAAAAAAATAATTTGGCGAAGCTGATAAGCCATCTAGAAAAATTAAATCGCATAAAATTTTTTAGACGGATAAAATAAATATAATGAATGATTACACGATAGCGTACATGCAATTGTATAGCATTTACAATTAGCATATTTAACTTTAAATTACACACTCGTAAATGTCAGTTTCATGGCACGCTTTATTGCTAATGCAATGTGATCAAACTATATAGTTTTTTAATAGTTAAGCATCAATATTAATTATTGTGTTTGATGTATACATTTATTTAGCTTGCACTTTTTATATATTATGAATGGTTTTTGCATATTTTGCACCGCAAAATAATATTAGACACAATTGTTTTTGCAGAAAATTGTGTGAAGGAAACTCACACTTGACACACAATTGAAGTGTCGTTGAAAATAGTTTTGTAATCGAATAAAGCTTTGTGTACAGTGTACGCAAACGACTGTAGAAAATATGGTAAAATCCGGAGGAATTTAGAAAATTTATTATACAAAACAAAAAAATCGCAAATTTCGTGAAAACTATGTGAATATTTTGTAAGAATACAATGCCAGGTGCTGATTTAAAGTATATGAAATTGTAAAATAAAACCGCATTCGAACAAAATTTATTAAAATAAATATTTACCAAAACTACAATATCATAGAAATTATCTATAAAGGATTTAATTAAATCAAAATTATTCGAAATTGTTCACCAAAACTTATATAATGGAACAGAAGTCGAGCAAATTTTAGTCAAAAAATGCGTTGAAAATACAGTGTCGCTGCTGGCAAAGAAAATGAGTTGTTTTAAGCAAAATACGTCTAAAAATCATGGCGTTTTCCATTTTTTTTATATTTCCGTCAGGTTATTTATAAAATAGTCATTGTACCCGTTTCTCAGCTTTTGAACAAAATAATTTTTTAAATGTAGGGTCTTTTAATACAGAGTTTCTAAAAATTTCAACAAAGTCGAAACAAAATTCAAAAAAAACAAAACTCAGCAAATTTTCTTGTATTTTAGGCAAAGGCGCAGCTAGGCGTTGGCATTTGGGCAGTTGTCCAGGGCGTAAAATTCCCAGGACGCCAGAATCTTTAATTAATTGACTTTCTTATCAAAACAAAAGAAAGCCAAACTTAGAATTTGCCTATGGCGCTAAAATTCCAGTTAATCCTCTCATTTTAAGCATTTTTCAAACTAGTGTTAAATAACTTCTACAGGAGTGTGCAAAGTATTGGACTTTCTTAATATTTCGCAATTCTACCATTTTTGCCTTTTTCGCCTTTTTAAAGCCATCTACGTATTTCATTTTCCTAAAATGAATGTTGCTCTTTACTTCTACGACGCCCTGTATAATGACAGCAAAATTTGGCTTACTTAAGTAAATACCGCATAGAATTTCACAAATATTTGCTAACAATAACAAAGTTTTAAGGCAAACACAAAAAAATTAAAAATTTACACGTCGGCCCTAAATTTATTTGAATAGTGCCATCACAAGTTTTATTGGCGAAAAATCCCAATAGCCGAGTGGCGATTTATTAAATTGCCAAAACGTAAATGTCGACGTATTTAAATGAGCGCGCGCGCGCGCAAAGACAATAATCATCCGGCAAATATTTGCGCATAATCAACGCGTTTTGTCAACATAAATATGTGAGTTTAAATCGTTTGTTGAATAATAATTTCATAATCGAGCGTCAACTTTAACCTTTTCGAATGCGAAACACGCTTTTTCAGCTAATCTTTTGTTGTTTTCTGAGTCATGATCACATTGAGCACTTTCGTCGACAGCGTGTATACCACATATACGATTGCATAAATCATTTTTGAGCGACGATTATCGTATGTTTGGTTGCATACTTATCGAGCGTGTTGCAATATCGCAAGATAAACGAAATATTTCATTTTTAGTGTCCTAAATTATTCTTAATCATTCAATGTTTGATGGATTTCTTTTGCGAAAGAAATTCTTTGATTGTTGGCATTTTTCCATCAAAATATTTAAGGATTTTTAGTAAAATTGTGCGAAAAGCAGGATAATGATGAAACTCGATAAAAAATTTGATGAAAAATGTCACTGATCAATAGAAAATTGGAAGAAAATTGAAAAATTCACGCAAATTAAAATCCATAAAAAAATATATTCAAGAAACGAGAAAATTCTCAAAAAATAATTTAGGACTTTAAAAATGATTAGAAAAGTCGTACCTTTATAGCTATGCCCCTGTATGTGATATCAAACAAAACAAATTTAATGTTTTAGCTCTCAACATCCTTCTTTAATCCTAACCACACTATTTTTTTGTGAAGAAGTAACAAAATCGCTCAAAAATGTGAAAAATTCGGCATAAGTCTTTCATGCTCATAACAAAACTAACTTTTCGCATATCAATGTATCAATTAGCGTACGCTTGGTTGGCTGCGAAGCGACAATGTCGCAACATCATCTCCAGCACGCCGTCGCGTCGTGCAATTATCGCCAAAGGGCAAACGCGATCGCGCGTCGTTAGAAAGTGTTGTTGTTGTGCGCGCGCGCTCACTCTGGCGCTCCGTTGCGCTTATTCGAATTTTTATGTAATTTTTTTTTGGACGGGCACGCAAATATTTTAGAAAATCATCGATTATGTAAATTAGTTATTGGCGTGTGTGGACAAGCACGTAAACACATGAAAATAATTGCATATCAATTAAATTGACACATCTTCTTAGCTTAGCGACCGGTTTGATTGCGTATGTATTGTGTTAGATGATGGCTGGTGAGCGATATCTAGCAGCTTGATAAGGATGTATTGTATGTTGCATAAGATATAGAAATTTAATTGTTGAGAAGACTTTAAAACTGTTTTAAACTTAACCAAAATTGTATAAACCAAAAAATAATTGTTACAAAATTCGTAATTCGTTGAATGTCCGGCTACAAACATAAATTATATTTCAAAAAAAGAGTCAAAAATTAATCAAACTCATCAAAACAAAGGTTTTCTTTAAATAATTTAACGATTTTTTTTTGTATAAATAAGCGATGTGACATAAAAATTATTGATATTACTTATGGAATAAAATTTTCTGTGCACAACTTTAATGAGAATTCGAATCTAACGACATTGAATAGTCCTGAGAAAAATTTGAATTGATGTTAAAAAGTCATTAAATGTTTCTGCAATCAAATCAAAATCACAGGCTATCTTAATAATCATGAGCATTATAGAATACTTACATATTAAAAATAATTATCGGCATAAAACTTATATAAGTAATAATAGTTTGAATGATCAACGTTTATAAGTACTATACATTTAATAGTGCATTAAAAATGAAATTTTCTTAAGAAGTATAAATTAATGTTACAAGATTTGTCAGAAATGCGTCTTAACATTAAAGTGTTTGAATGGTAGGAAACCAACTCACTTTAAAATAAAAATTGAATAAGAAATGAAATATTTTTGTTAAACTTTTGAACTTAATCGAATTAATAATTAATATCAAACATTTATTTTAGTGTTTTTTTTAAATAAAAATGAGATTTTGAAAAGCAATTAAAAATTGCACGCAATTTCTTACAACACATTATTAAGGAAGGTGCCTTGGCATTAAAATATTTGAATGTTAGGCAACCAATTAACCTTTAAGTAATAATTTACATGAGTTCAATAAAGAGAGTGAAGAATTTTCATTGATGACGTGAAGCAATCAAATTTGTTTAATTTCTCTACACTTTAGCTAATAAAAGAAACAATAAAATAGAAATTTACTTTCAACTCAATGTGGATCTTATGAATTGTAATTATTCAACCTATTGGTTAGTTTTTTTTAACAATTACTTTACAAAAAGTGTAAAACTTGGAACAATTACTTTTAGATAATAAACAAAATAACTAAATGTAAATACAAAAATTGTAATAAATTTATGCCATTTTTACTATAATCTTGTTATTATTATTATTATTATTAAAAGAAAACAAAAATTTTAGCCTAAAACGCAAATAATTCAGCGTTTGGTTAGTGTTTTTATAATTCCCTAACTTATCAAACATTTATGCGCTATATTTCAAAAATTTCTAGTTAGTTTTTTCATTATACTTAATTATCATTTTTCATCACAATATTCTTATTTTTAAGTTATTGCATAGAAAATATAACAATTACTTTACAAAAGTATGTCAATATTCGTATTTTATAAAGCTTTAAACACTTTTAATAATTTTCCAGAATTTTTACTTCAATTTTTCATTGTTTTAAGCAGCGATTATATAAGTATTGAGTGTTGCCTAGCTGACAGTGCATATAAAACAATATAAAGTTGTTGAAAGCAATATTTACCCATCTAATAATAATATTAATAATTTAAAGAGTTTACGTATTCCATGTCACCCCACTTCATTAATTATGTAGCGTATTGATATTTAATACGTCAGAAATATGGTATTGTAGAATCAAACGTAACGCTAATAATCATGTATATTTTCAGATAAAAATGGCGCCGTATTCGAAAACGACCACACAAACAATTGAAAAAACACAAAAGTCACAGAAATCGACAGATGGTGGGGCGACGACGACGACGCCGTTGAAAGGATACAAAGGCATTTTCGGCGAGTACGTCACCGAATTGATATGGCTAAATATTATCTTTATTACGATATGGCACATCATCGCTCTGTACGCCTTCCTGACGTTTCCGTACTTCTACAAAGTGCGCACGATAATGTGGGGTGGGTAGAGCAGTTTAAATGTTAGAATCAGACTAAATGGCGGATTTACTCCTAAAGAGCCAAGATGCATTAAAAAAATTTACGATTTCTACACTTTATAACACTATAGATACTTTTTTCTTCTTTGCTCTTTTGTGTTTTTTGTAAAAATTATTTCTATATTTGGGCAATTAAAAAGAAAAATCTAACAATATCACAGTAAGCAAACACTTTTCGGTTGCTATACCCTATTTCTCCTAAAATTGTTAGAGAAGATATCATTTTAAGCATTTTTTATAAAAAAATGTATCAAAATGAAGTAAAATCAATGAAAAACATGCAAATTTCGATGTTTTTAGAAGTACTATATAAGATTCTTAGTATAAAATCGTCGCTGGACTATAACAAGTTGTAAAGTGAGAATTAAGTCGTCAAATGATTTAGAATCTCTTCATTAATGGTACATCTGCCACTAGTTAAAATGAGGCATTGCTAAAATAGTTGCGAAGAAGTATCGTGTCCAAGAATTAAAGGCACTTATTGATTTTGAAACTCTTTGATTATTTTTCATGTCTCCAATTATTTTTTTAGCATTTTCTTTGCGTGAAAATTTGGCGACTTTCTTCCGCTTTTTCTTTAATTTCTTTGATTATTATTGATTGAAAATCAAGATCGTTTTTCAATGACAGAAATTCAAAAAAAATCAAAAAAGAAATTGCAAAAATTTCTTTGCAAAGAAAAATCCACCAAAAATTGAATGTTTAAGAAGCGTAGAGGTGCTAAAAAATAATTTAAGACACTAAAAAGTGAAAATATTTCATAAGGTTTATTTCCCTATAAAAAAGCGCTAAAATGTAGAGTACAATAAGTTGCATATGCTGATTAATATATTGAATTTATTGTTTTTCTTATTGAAAGGTGTCGTATGGGGTATTGCGAGTGGATTTGGAGTGACAGGTGGTGCGCATCGCTACTGGTGCCATCGTTCATATAAAGCGAAAATGCCGCTGCAAATAATTCTGGCGATTTGTTTTTCCGCCGCCGGACAGGTAAGCAACACCTGCGCCATCTGCACGAAATTAGCACAACTTGATCGATTTTGTTCTAGAATACGATATTCGATTGGGTGCGCGATCATCGCGTCCATCACAAGTACAGCGAAACGGACGCCGATCCGCACAATTCGAATCGCGGCTTCTTCTTCGCTCACGTCGGATGGCTGTTCATGCGCAAGCATCCGGAGGTGATTCGGCGTGGTCGCGAGATTGACATGAGCGACATCGTCAATGATCCGCTCGTGCAATTCCACGAACGACACTTTACGCTCTTCAAGCTGCTGTTCTGCTTCATCTTGCCGACGATGTTGCCGGTGATCGGATGGGGCGAGTCGTGGTACTATGCGATTCTGACGCAATGCTTTGCCCGCTATGTATTCGTGCTGAATAGCACGTGGAGTGTTAATTCGGCGGCGCACTTGTACGGCTACAAACCCTATGATGTGTAAGTATTGTGTGCTAGATTGGCTGCCTATACTAAATGGTAACTAATCGTAAGTCCTAATGGAGTCAAACTCCTTCGAACTAAAACCCACAACTTCCTGTGATATAAGGTCTATTAATAAGTTTTTGCATTTTTTATTACAATTTTGAGAGCTTCCTTCAGACAAATTATTTAATTAATCTTATATAAAGTATTATCTTTCGTCAACTATGACTCTTTCCCAATTTTTTAGGTCGCGTACGAATTTTCTGCCTAATTTTTTTTTGTCTTTTTATTCAATTCAAAAATTGCCCTATTTTTTGACTCCTTTGAAAGATGTGTACTACTGCTTTGCTAAGTCATGGGCCATCGACCAGAACAAGTGGTAGTCTAAATGAACAATGTTTAGTGAATACAGCGGGGGGATAAAACATCATCTGCAAAGTGTCCTTAACAATTTTTGCGATATATGGCCGAGCGCGTGGCCAAGTATTGTTGTGCTGAAAGATTACTCTACCATGTCTTTTAGAGCATTGGGTTGTGTCTCAGTTTCAATACTCGGCTCAATTGTATAAATCATTATTTATAATGTTGATTGTGTTCTTCAATGATGAATTAGTTAAGTTGGCATGAATTTTCAATTAATAATGTCTCCAACTGGCCGCCCTGCGCAGTATTTGATACTGTTGTCAAATTTTCCACTTTTAAGTCATTGGAATTAGTAATCACACGTTTTTATTAATGGTGTAATAATGTAGCTACCCTTTTCTCAAAATTAAAGCAAATTTGAAACACATTCCGCAAAATGGCTTCCTTTGGTACAAAACTCGACATGTTTAGCGTACAATAAAAGAATGTTGTTAACACTACAGCGATATAACTAATAATGATTTTTATAGAAAAATAATAACATTCCAAATTCCAATGTACATTTATGTCCAAAATGGTCTGATGCGATTTAATGTTAGTTTTACAGTCTTTAATGAAAGTGTAAAAACTTATTAATAGACCTTAAATTATATTTGCTTAGTTTGAATAAAACCTAATTGAAAATATCTTTCTAGAAATATAAATCCTCGTGAAAACGTAGCGGTGTCGTGGTTCGCGCTCGGCGAAGGCTGGCACAACTACCATCATACGTTCCCATGGGACTACCGGGCGTCGGAGTTCGCCCACATCAATCTGACGCTCTTCTGGCTGAATATATTCCGGCGAATTGGCTGGGCGTATGATCTGCGCCAGCCGAGCGACGAACTTATTCGTATGGTGCGAGAGCGGCGCGGCGACGCTCTAACCCACAACGATAACGATTCGGCAGCGACGACGACGAAAACGTCGGTACACAACCACCACCATCATCATCATCATCATCATCACGAAGTGGTCAGCGAGCACGAATTGTACAAGAATGAGGAACGAGGACGTTAACTTATCATCCGCCACCAAGGGCTTATTACTGTATAAGGGTATACAGTGATAAGCAATTATTTTTCTATCTTAGGTGTTGTGCCCTGTTTTTTTATATATAAGCTAAGCCAATAAATTTTATTATATATTTTTGATTTGATATAAATTCGATGCCTTGTTTAATTGATCGTTTCAAGTGCAACTGCAACCGAAACCTTGTTATCCGATACGACATCGAACGAATGATCGGTCTGTAATTTCAATAATAATCATTACATTGTTATTATTATCGCTATTATTATTATTATTATTCTAGATTGATTATAATATGGAAAAACAAATGGAAAGGTGTAATTTGTCAAAGAAACTGATATGCATAATAGAATGGAAACGTTTTATTGAGCGCACTATTATGCAACGTATAGATGGCGCTTCCTACAAAATAACACTAATAATGTTTGCTTTTATATATGCATTGCTTACAACTAGGTATTGGCTTGACAAGAAAGTAATTGCGTTTCTCAAGTATGATTCAACTCGAGCGGTACTCAAATATCTGACTTCTAAACGAATTTAAGACATTATAGGTAGTTTTCAACCACTGTGTGTGATACATTAACCCTCCTTGCAATTTGTGGAACAGTTATATGATGGTCCTCTTTAATTAACACTATGTTATGCTCATAATAACCTTCAGTAGGCTTATCGGAATGTTGCGCAACTTTCAGCAAAAGATCTCCAGAATGAATTTTTTTAAACAAATTCTGACACGTGCGCTTTGTTAGACAATCATCACTATAAACTTCACATATTTTCATATGGGCCTCAGTAGCTTACTTTCCTTTGCGGAATTAAAAAAGTAAAATATGTCGAAAATGTTCATTTTTGCGCTGCATTTTAGAATTGATTTAAGCAAACAGTTATAAAAGAAATCGCAAACCATGTGCTTCAAAAGAAACTTCTATGTGACTAATATCAAATGTTAAAAAACGCAAACGCAAGTTATTCAAAAAATGTAAAAACATTTGCTATATGTGAAAAACGCATTTACTTTCTTGCCAACCCAATAGTAAAAGTTCAAACTTAGTTTGAACGCTATTAAATATAACCAAACCTTCGTAGAGAGAAAGGGCGGTTTTTCGGGCAATGTTAAAAAATATTAGGTAAACAACAACCCCACATAAATTTTAGTTGCGTTTCTCTTTTTTGGATAATCAATTTAAACGCCATCAACATAAAGAGCTATCATTTTGTGGTTTGCGCTAACTACACGTCAGACAATTAAAACTTTTTAGTATGAACATAAAAATGCATTTTTTGTGCCAGCATTAATTAATTAATTAATCAATCAAATTTTACCGGAATTTCCGAGAAATGTTAATGCCATAGATATTTTATGTTTATGCAATATGCAACACCTCTTTTCGTCGATTGAAGATATACTCCTAATTTAAAGTGAGCAGACATCCCAGATTATGCAGTATTGTCCCGCAAAACAGCCTGCATTCGACAATTACATACATGAAATTTTTGTTTCTTATCAACTTCATTATAAGCACGCCCTGTCTTTACTAGGAACGAATGCAATGGCGGAAAGAATATTTTGGACGTTCAATAAGCTAACGACACCTAAGAAAACAGAATTAACAATTGAAAGATTGAAGACAATCTTACAAATTTAGTGCAATAAAGCAAGTTCCTGTGTAGAATTTCATTAAGTATTAGCAAAAAAAAGAGAGTGCACAAAGATGAAAAATATGTAAAATTTTTGTCCAAAACATGCAGAATATGTGATTTTGAAATTGTCATACTTTGTTTGAATATGGAACCGAATATATTTGATTTTATTTAATAACCCATTTGTTTGTTTATCTTTTAAGGCATGTATTTATATTTCTGTTCTTGATTCAATATTTTCTTCGAAATAAGCCTTAGTCGTACCAAAGATTTCAGTTAAGAGAATTAATATAGTGAAGTACACATACACGCGGGGACAAATAAAGACAAGCGGCTGTAAACGGTTCTGACCGTTCGCATTTCCAGCATATTTTAGAGCACCAGAAACAAACAATAAACCAATGCACTTCAAAAAATGCTCGGCTTCATTTATTTTTGTGTTTATGAAACATTCAGGACATAAAATTAGAAACCTTCCGATGACATAAGTTTAGTTGTTCAATCATATTTGGCAAAAATAAACTCAAATTTTCGCAGTTAACGTTGGCGAGTTTGCTCGAGAATTACACCGTGGAAGAACAAGGTGCCGTGATCAGATTTTTAGTTGCGAAAGGTGATATCGGATTTCCACGTAACTTTGGGACAACAGCCGTATCACCGTTGAACTGATAAGTGAAAAAGCAAAAGCGAGTGTTGAAAGATTATTCACAAGCTGCAGTTCAAGAAAATCAGTGTGAGATGGGTGCCCAGACAACTCATGGACGCTCACAAAGAAACTCGGCTTCAAATCACTCAACAATTTAAATATCGATATTCGACTGAAGAAGAAGGTTTTTCCAAAGGAATTGTAACAACGTGTGATGAAACATGGATTCACTATTATGAGCCAGAGTCAAAACCACAGAGCCTTGAGTGGAAGCATACGACTTCCACGGTGTAATTGTAGAGCGGACTCGCTATGATTAACTGAGTAAGTTTGAGGGTATTTTTATAAAATATGATTAAACAACTGATCAGATGTCATGGCAAGGTTTCTAAATTTATGTTCTGAAAGTACTGAAAAGGATCAATTCAGTTGTTTTTGGAGCAGTAGTAATTTGTCTCGATACTTATTGAATGACCTTCATACATAATAATAAATAAATAAATAATAGCAAAAATAGCAATAAAAAAAGAATGAATAATATAATATTTAAGTAAAAAATAATGTACCTTACTATTAGATATATTTATTTATATTGTTGTTACATTATTGTTAGTTTATCTATGCAAATAAGCGAATTCGTTAAAAAAAAGCAACGTGATATTTTTTTAAAATTAATGCAAATCTTTAGGTTGATGCAAATTCAAGCAATTTGTTTACTCTTAGTTCAAAATTTATCAAGGACAATTTTAAATTAACATTTTCCAAAATTTTGAAGCGATTTTCTTGATCTTTTTCTCGGATTAAATGTCGAAAGTGCTATAATTGCATTTAATTCAAAACTGTGTTATAGCACTGTCTACTCTGGTCCAAAAATATTTCATATTATTTAAATACCTTTGTTAGAAGCAATACAAAATATATACTAACAAAATTTTTGCCCCCCAAAATATAATATGTTACTAATCACTTCACGCCTTTGCGAAAATGCTCTCAAGATATCACCCACTTTGAGAATCATTGCATTAGTAAAACGGAAATGGAACGCGCATTATTTGCATTTATGACATTTGCATCGCGCAAAGTCGCAAGTAAAACTCTATTTAGATAGAATATGGAAAATAATTTTACCTATTCAATATAAACATAAAATTATTTAGATATTATTTACTTTGGACATACTTTGCATTCTCCTAGAAAATTCTTTAAATCTCAACATTCATTATTATTATTTAGTTAAATGAATAGAAAACATAACACAAAACTATATATTGTACATAGGGTATTACAAAGGAAAAGGGCAATATTTTTTTAAAGTAATTTCTAAAAGCAAATGAGCTTATAAACAATGTTTTTATTATTATTCTCTTTCGACATATATTTAGCAAGTTGAATTGTTAGTACCATGACGTATTTATTGTAAGGTGTACATGTTACCGCTAAAGTTCGTAGACCGTCAATGTGCACATTACCTAACTAATTTGCAGATTGGCTGATCTGCTTCGTTAATGTGCGGAATCGAAAGTTTTTTGCATTTAACCGTAGTGTTAAAGTTGAGAAGCACCTCCGCCCACTAAGCTTTAATCTATCAAGAAATGTGTGTGTGTGTGTAGACTTTCTAAAAATAAATCAGTGGAATATTATGAGAAACAGTGAGTTACTGGGGGCATCGGGTTTGGCAATATCTTATTTTTCATACTCACTACCCCAAGTCACTCACTAACCTAAGACATTTTCTAACCACTCCTAACATGGATATCTTCCAACTGACATCATACTCTTTCTCTTAACCTAACCAAATCTTTGGAATCCGTCATACTCACTAACCTAAAACTTTTCTAACCACTCCCAACATGGATATCTTCCAACTGATATCATACTCCTTCTCTTAACCTAACCTAATCCTCGGAACCCGTCATACTCACTAACCTACGACATTTTCTAACAACTCCCACCAAGGACATCTTCCAACTGACCTTAACCTTAACTTCTCTTAACCTAACCTAAACCTCGGAACCCGTCATACTCACTAACCCAACTCCCTCACTAACCTAAGACATTTTCTAACCACTCCCTACATGGATATCTTCCAACTGACATTATACTCTTTCTCTTAACCTAAACTAATCTTTGGAACCCGTCATACTTACTAACCCAAATCACTCACTAACTTAAGACAGGCCCGTATGTGTAAATATATGAGCCATTTTCACATTAACGAGTGCCTAGTAGGTAATGTACATTTTATCTAGGTAATTTGCACATTATCTAGGTAATGTGAAAAATTAAACAATTTTCGGTACATTAACGGATAACCCTAGTTAATCTGCACAATACCTAAATAATTTGCAGAATAACTGATTTCTGCACTGCAGCTGTAACATATACATTATCTGTTCAAAAATTTCATCCTCTATTTCAATACCTTTATTCTTAAATTTTGATTGGTAAATCATTAGTAGTGCCATCACAGGTAAACATTGCTTCATCTATAAAATTGTACCTATTTAATATAAACATAAATTTATTTTAGGTACTTAAATTTGAGGCGCTGAAATGTCAGTTTTGGGCACATTAATGTACTGATTGTGTTGAGCAGTACATAAGGTCGAGTCATTAAATAACTTCCGATTTTCTTATCACGCTATTTTGATTTAATTATGTAACAAAATGTAATTAATTTAATATATATTATAAATATTTTCCACGATTATTTACTAACTTCTTTGGCTTCCTGTGACCTTATCTGCCTTATCAATACATGTTTTATAAATTTTGAGAATTTGGACTTGGTGAAATTTTATCAGCATTAAAAAATCTTTAGGTAATACAATATTTTTTGTTTGTATAGAAAAAAATTCTTATTAATTTGTTACAATAAGAATAATTCTTCAGCTTGAACTTTATACGTCATAAAAAACATATGATTTTAAATTCTAAAGAAGCATATCATTAATTTAAATTTAAATAACTATCTTGTACGTGTACGATATTACAACACTTTTTCTACAGTTTGGACCCGACCTGCAGTTACCATCTGATCCACTAGCAAATGATCTGAAAGTCAAGAGATTTGAAGGCAATACCACAGTAAAGTCGTTTGTGTGCCAGTGGCTCATGAAACAACAATATGATTTTTTCACTAGCGAATTACACGTTTGTAAGAAATGTTATAAATGCAGGTTAAATATTTCTATGCGTGTTATGAAATAGTGGAATAGAATGTTCTTTGAACTGAGGGGTACTTTCAGTTTTTACAAAATCAATAAAGTTAGATCCATCTTCAAAATCAATTTGTAAATTGGAATAAAATAATTCATTGGAATAATAGAATCATATACAGTAATTTTACATTAAAGTTGTGTGCTGTATAGCTACTCCTCGCCTTTAGGCCGTACTAACTAATTTTAATATCAATTCCTATAAAAATAAAATCTATTGTATTTTTGTTTCTAAATTATTGGGAGTCTTATGCGACTTATATCGTTTTGGTGAAATGACCTTTATTAATCAATGCGCAGAAAAAAAACTCCCTAAAACCCCTGCTTTAAATTTAAATTGTATTAATGTAAATTGAAGTGCAGCGAAATGTTTACGAAATTGAAATCTTATAGCCGTCCAAATACCTAATATTAGATTGAGAAAGAATTGTGGCCTCTGTACGAAAGACTACAGACAAGGTAATAAATACAGGTAAGATGGATGCATATCTATTAGTAGGTACGAATTATCATTGTAAAAAGCATAGATAAATTATTTAAAAATAAAAAATAAATTCCTAGCTTTTCAAT
This sequence comes from Adinopsis sp. GC000173, assembly GCA_030264715.1. Classification (NCBI taxonomy): domain Eukaryota; kingdom Metazoa; phylum Arthropoda; class Insecta; order Coleoptera; family Staphylinidae; genus Adinopsis; species Adinopsis sp. GC000173. The sequence continues at coordinate 1,643 of JARJDW010007553.1, read as the reverse complement.
TTCATTGAACCCAATTTCGTTTGCTAATTTTGCTTTCGTAAATAAAATTCTTGAATTCCTACCTTGAAACATCACTGAATTCAATACGTATTAAAAAAGTAATTCAGCTTGCCTTATTATTAGAAGAATAGTACCAAAATATTGTTAAAAAAATAGTAACAAATAATATATTTAATTTGATTTATTGATGCAATAAGTGTATATTGGTTGATATTATTTCATCATTCGATATTTGATTTTGAGCGTTAAAAATTTTAAGTCTCTCAAGATCTCTTTGATCCTGACGGTCCTGCCTAATATTCCAATATTACATTTATGACCTAAAATGTTAACCATTTTCAATAAACCCAATGGGACAATGTTATTAATCAATGCAAACAGATTAAAAATAAATCTTTTTAGGCAAATTTTTAATTTTCAAGTTGTTTATGTATTATAAATATTGAACTTTCATTAAACTCATCGCATTATAATTTTTAATTATATTACCTATTATACATACACTCTGTAACAAATGAATCTGATTCATTTGTTACCGAGTGCAGTATGACATGGAAATTTTTATCACAAAAATATTCAAAATATGCAATAAATCCATTCAAATTCATTATTGCACTTCGTACTATATTATATCACATGGCTGAATGCATTTTTTATCATAATTTATCGTTTGTTTATTGTTAAAAGTATTCCAATTATCATATTGCACATAGGCGGCAAAACGAGACGACGGTTACTTGCCGTTTTTGTGCTAAAATCAGTTAATGGCGTTAATGGCAATTAAAATTTACTAAAACGGTTGACATTAGTAAATTGAAGAAAGTATGACTATTTGGCTGGTGAATAATTATTGCGTTTATTATTTTTATTAATAATAGTAATCTTCTCTCTTTCAGGCACAAAAATGCGTACCAAAAATTATCTTAATATTTAACATATTATGCTCTACCACTTTGAGAAAAGGTGGAAGGCGACAGAATCATCTCGCGATCTCAACGAACTTTTCGGCGAGGGAGCAATCAGCAAAAGTCAAGTTGAAAGATGATTCTAGAGTTTCAAAACAGGCGACACTAATCTTACAGATGAAAAAGGAAGAGGTTAGCCATCGGATTTCAACGATCGGGCACACCTTTCTCAAAATGGTAGAGCACAATATGGTGAAAATAGTGATGATTTTCGGTACTCATTTTTGTTCCTAAAAGAGAAGATTACTTTGATGAAATAATTGTAAACAAAAGCCTAATTTTTGTAAGCAAACAGTGGCAAGAAAAAAATTAAAACTGCAAAAAATTGAAATAATAATGAAATGTAAAATATAATTATATTCAAAATAATCAAGTAATCCTGGAAACATTTGACATCAAAGGTTGGCAATTCTATCCTTTACCGCACTGGTTTAGGCCGGTAAAATTAGACTTTACCAGCTGGGTCCATCCATTGAAAACGTGACGAAATTGCCGCGGTCACCTTTTTCAATTTTCATGAAATTTTCAGTATATATAACTTCACTATTCTATACTAGATATCAAGCATTCATAATGCCCAATTATAATTAGTTTAAAAAATATACCAATTTGAAGTTCGAAAAGCAGGCAAATTTTGACATATTTTATGCTTTATAAACAAGCTTATATTATCATTAT
>JARJDW010007550.1:0-19414 GCA_030264715.1 Adinopsis sp. GC000173 | reverse complement strand
CATTTAAAAGTTTTTTGACCGGGGGAACATTTGTTCAGGAGGTCATAAACTATAACATATCAAAATTTCAGAAAATTTCAGTGAGGTCCAAAATCACAGTGTTTTGTGCGGGGTCCTTAATGTGTAAGGAAATAAACACATCTGTTGATGTCGGAGCGTTAATATTACAAGCGCAAAAAACGAATAAATTATAATAATTAATAAGCGCGCGCGCGTTCGTTTCTCGCTCGCTCGCACTCGATGCTTGCTTAGGCACCTTGATGGTGCCTGGGAACCGACGAACGCCATGCCTCCATACTCTCCACACACGCACCACACCACACCACCGCCTTGCCTTGTTTGATGTTAATGTTGTTGTTGTTGTTGTTGTACATATATATGAAGCAGCAAAAGAGCGCCGACCGCACTTTTTACGAGAATTTATTCGATTTTGATGAAAATTTTATGAAAACATGTTAATTAAGCGCGCGTCCCAGTACCGCAGCACGATGCGATGCGATGCAATTTAATATCGTTTGCCGCCATGCCGCCCGATTCGCGTTTCACTTGTAGGCTTTCAACGCATACATGCAACATTATCATTCTTTTTTCTGTTGTTGAAAATCCGTTGTTGTGTGGGAAAGCAGTTTTGGCAAAAATACACGCGTGAATATAGCCGCGCACAATACAACAACAACAACAACATCAACAGAAAAAAAACACGATAAATTACGTAATTTATAGAACTGTCATCGATGGCGTTCGCACACACGGTCCGCCTCTGCGGCTTTTAACGTAATTATGATGTATGGACGGTAACATCCAACAACATCATTTACAAACAATAAAACCGTCTTTACATCGTCGCGCTGTGTTAATCTACCCATTATTATATACAGGGTGAACCACTCCATAAGTATTTGTAAAATCGGGCCGGACGGGTCCGCATATCACACACAATAAATAACCACGAGCGCTGCTGTCGGTTTTTTGTGCAGCGTAACGTTCGATTCATTAATCTCCATTCGCACCACGCAAACGATATCAAAACAAACCTCGTAGGGCTTCCGTTTCGCTTAATTACTGTTTGCTGTGTGTAAATCAATTTTTTTTCCTCGATGATGATGATGATGTGGATGATGTTGATGATGGCACAGGAGAGCATAGTAGTGAAAGTGCCGCGCGCGCGGCAGCGGCGATTTTTCGATGGCTTCACCGCGGGGAGGGTGAAGGGAATTATTAACATACACACATTTATATATATACGGGACTACCCGCCAGCTTTATTAATTTTCTACTTTGGTCGATGGGTGCAGGTGTGTTTCACGATTTCGTTGTGTGTGTGTTATTTTTAGTTAATTTAATACCGCATCCACACACACACACGAAAACATTACAACGTTTTGACGTTTATTTTGTTGATTGCAGCTAGCTTTACTCGTAGATGAAGATGGTCACACTTTTTTTGTCTAAATGGGATACATAGACTAGGATATATTCATGCAAATTCAAACTTATCGGGCACATTTGATGATGAATTATTTTGACGTTTACTCACCCATAATCTTGTGAAGCTAGCTGCAAAAAAGTTACGCATAAATGAAGGTATATCTTTATGGATAGTTATATTGGCGCAAGTGCTAACGTAGCATATTTATAATTTCATGTCCAATGCATTATAATTTTTAAATATTTTAAATATATTGACGTTTATTTATCGGTATTAGTATGAAGTTGGCTGCAACGCACTTTAGACATACATACTCTATCTATTAGATGTTGATGCGAATTCCAACGTTATACATGCTCGTAAACCTCATTCATTTACAACGCAATATTATTTCTAAATATTTTATGACTTATTTAACGATAGATTACATTAATTTAATACCGCATACATCCAATATGAAGTTGTATAGTGTGTCATGAAGTTGACCGCAACTTTACTTTACCTTACTTATATGAAGTTAGTTAGAGTTATATTGGTGCTTGCTCGTAAACCTTTTTAAATAATTTATCGCTCAACTTACAATAGATTATCCCGAATAGGTATTCAAAACTCGCTTAATTTATTTATAAAAACACATTAGTTATTCATTGTTGATGGGCGGAATTGAATCAATTATTTATTTGAAAGTGAATGTTTAACGTTTTGTTTAAATAATCATGATGATAAACTAATAAACAAAATGTTTTGCATTTTACGATAATGTAACGATTGCGTTGATCACATTCTTGAAGACGTAAAATAACTCACCTTTAAAATGTTGATTTTTTCTCGGTTGGTGTAGTATAGTAATAGATTGTTGAACGTTTCGCCGCGTATATAATTTACAACTCAATTACCATCCCAATAAAATACAATGTGTATGTGGTGCGGATTACGTTCGGCGGTCGCTCGCATAATATGCGCGCCGGTTTTTATGATCGCTCGCTCGCTCGCTGTTCGGCCTACGTAAGTACGTATGGTACATACTATACGCTGCCGCCGATAAAAATCCAAACAGCCACATCTGTATGTATACGTATACTTACTTACTCGCTGGACGAAGAACGAAGCATCAGCGACTAATAAAGTCGTTCGTTGGTTTGTTCGTTGTGTGTTGTTTAGCCAGGCGCGCTCTCTTCTTCGATAATTGTAATTTATCGGTCGGGTTTTTCGCCGGATGGACTTGGACTGGACTGGACGACGATGGAGCAGCAGCAAGCAGAGAACGCGCTACACCGGCCCCGCAAAGCCAATGATGATCATGATGATGATTCACACCTAATAAGCGCCTTTGTGCACCGGTGCAATTATGCCCAATGATTTGATTGACTACCATATATATTCATTTGAATTTTCGCGCCGCTTTTTTTCTACCTACTACGGGCCAACTTCATGTCATTTCGATATGAAATAAATTGTAATTTAACTTAATTTTATGCGAATGAATTTAGTTGCAATTAATTAGTGTGCTTGTGCCGTTACATTTTTAATATTTTTGACGAAATTACTACATAAAATATCAAAACTTGAAATTTTCAATATCAATTCTGTATTTTTTAATTTTGTTTGTATAAAATATTAATGAAATTTAATTTAAATTAACAACTTATTTCAAATTTTGTAGCTAACTGCAATTAGATTCAATTACTTAATGCTAATATTGCCAAAGTGCATTAATTACCATAGGTGCAGTTAAAGTACACAAAATGAACAAATTATTATCTAACACTTTTTGCGCAATCAATTTATCGCCTGCATTTTGCATGATTGTGCAGTTAAATGTGGTGTTTATACAAATTGCGTCCCGGTAACAGTTATCTAAATAGTAAATCACTGATTATGAACGGTTGGTTCTCTTTTTGCTGCGCGGCGCTGTGAAGAAGCCAAAGTGACACAATATAATATGTAGTGTATAATGAAACGACCGCGCGCAACCGCAAATTTCAATTAGAGACGTGTATATAATAATTTTGTTAAAAATATATAGTTGACGCCAAACCTCAACACACAATGTATAATTGCAATATAAGAATTAAATTTCGATTTTTTTTGTTTGACGCAGAAAAATCACATTTTATTAATCAAATCGATGGTGTAACGTCATAAAATCCATAGAAGTACAAAGACATGATGTTTATTTCCGATGAAACCCCATTTGGAACGTAAACATACTGTGTGGGAATACAATTTCTAACGCACACAATCAACACATTATATTTTCTTTTATCAGTATTATCAAAATTGACATAAAATTTTAATTCGTTTTTAATATAATTGCAATACAGCATTTTCAAAATAATTTAACTAAAAAAACATACATTTTATTAAAATATACTACTATTTCTTGCATATTTTTACACTATTTAGTAGCATTTTAATACATTTAACTGCCAGTCAGATAAGAAAAGTTGCGCAACAAACAATGCTGTGAAGTTAGCTCGATATTAAAGTAATAAAATATCAATTTTATGGGAATTGCATTGCATGATTTTACTATGAAATATAACTAAATAACTGACTTGTTTGAATATAGCAATAAATTTAGTAACTAAATTTTGCATAACTAATAATACTGCGCGAAGTTAGCTCGATATCAAATTGCCAAAAAATGAAATCAATCAATTTTATGGGAATTGCAATAAATTTAAATGATCTTTCATGATTTACTATAAAATATAATAAAGTAACTGACTTCTTTAAATAGTAATAAATTTCGTAACTAATTATCTAAGTAATTTTTTTACAATCAATAATAGGTACTGTGAATTTATTCAGAATTGCAAAAAAATTTAAAGCATTTTTCATGATTTACTATTATATAAAATTAAAGAGCTGACTTCTTTGATTAGCAATAAATTTAACAACTAATCATGAACAAAAAGTTGTATAACTAATAACACGGTGAAGTTAGCTTGATATTAAATTGCCAAAAAATCAAATGATTTGAATATTGAAATTACAATAAAAATACAAACTGACAAATTTCTTGTATATGGTAATGATGACCAAATTATATATACTCCTATTGAATAGTTTGAAAAGGCCGCAATTGTTATTACAAGCAACACTAATATTTTTGGAATGCGAATAGTCGAAAAAAACATCATCCCCCCAACAGCTACAACAACATCAACAATAACAACAACAACAACATTGCCGTCATGATGAGATTGCACATAGCCGAGAGCCCCAATTTTTCCATTCTCCACACACATACACACGACGGCATACATTTCTTCCATCGTTTATATATATATGCATACAGCAAACGCGATCCGATCGCATCAAGAAACCTTTTACCGATTAGACGTCGGGCGGCGCCTTTGACCTGTCACTCATTGTTAGCCGATTGATCCAAATGATCGGCGGCATTTATGAAAAAAAAATGAAATGAACACAGAAAAGAAGAAAAAATAAGAAACAACTTATGGTGTGTGTGTATGTATATAATATAATATAATACACGAAGCGAGAGGAGTCAAGCACACCGGACAGGTCGTCGTGCCCGCCGCTTGACAGCTCAATTTGTACGTCGGGTTGCTTGCGCGCACCGTCGGATCAGTGAGAAATTTTTTCTTTTAACAACAAAACAACAATAACACTCAGCTTAGTTTTTTTATCAAACAGTTTTTTTTTTAATTAAGTCGTATATGCGAATAATAAATTAATTGGGATACAATTCCATCATCATAGTTTACATTATTTTTGCTTTCTCTCGCTATTTACAAAATATATATAATATATATAATTTTATTTAATTTATAGTATTTATATATATATAAAGAGGTATTCCTAAAAAACGTATACACATTGAATTTGTCGCGTAAAATATTTACGCACATATTATTCGTATAGAAATCCAATAATCGGTACAATCGTGCGTTTTTAATGACAAGTTCTTGTTTGTTTCGTACATTTGGTGATTCAAAATTAATTTTATTTTTAGTCAACTTCACTTAAATTTTGTTTTTTATTATTTAGCAAATTATGACTAATTAATTTGATTAATATTAACAAAACATTGCTAAAAATTGATTAGCAAAGTTGGCTAATAAGCCAAATGTACTAAATAAAATATAATTCGTGCGGTGCAAAAAACGCGTTCTTTATTTTTTGCATTCGTTTAGGACATTTGGCGACATCATCAAACAAGCCTCGTTTGTTCGAAATAAATCTAATCTGAATATTGTAATAAGCCAACTTTGCTATTCATTTTCAATTGGCCTAATTTTCTATCAAAGCTTATTCGATCGAAATTAATATCGCATATTAAGCCAACTTCACTGCAATCACCACAAGCATTATTAATCTTTAAACTGATTTTGATTACTGTTAGCAAACCATGACTTATTATCGTGTAAATAAAAATTGCAAGCAGCAATACGCAATCAAGTTAACTTAAATGTCAAATCGCCAACATCGAATTTACGCTATTATATAAATATTGTAGATTGTGTGTGTAGAAAATTTACAAATTTGATTTCTATCGTATTTATTAATTATTTCAGACGTTTGGCGATTGATGTAGCGATCGTAATTAATCTGATTTGGATTTTCTACTAAGCCAACTCCAGTGCAATCACAAAATATAATATTGGTGACAAAATAAGCAAATTTTGTTTAATTTTTATCAAATTATTACGTTATTAATTTAAGTATTATTAAATTGTGTATTTGTACTTTTGAAAATCAACATAATGATAAATTCTGATTTGATTGAAATGAATCTAGTCGGGAATTTGTATCAAATCAACTTCATTGCAAAGAATGAATTAATTAATTTAAACAATACATCAGTGAAGTTAGCTATGGTGCATCAAATTGCCAAACGTACCAAAACATCTAATTTACGCTAGATTATCATATATACCTATTATCATATTTACAAATTTGTTGTCGTCCTAATTTATACAGATTGCTGCACGTGTGAATAATGTTCGTCTACGCCGCCCCCCCAAACACACAACACAATAATTTACAAAATAAATACAGGTACATACATCATATACATACATAATCATCTCTACAAAAATTTCTGTTCGAATTGTTTTAATATTTATCACATTTGCACCACCGCATCGCATATTCAACTTTGATGGCGCGAGATCACAGTCACTGGCTTGAGGAGTCCGCCGCCGCCTGTCGCCTCACCACTAGGCGTCGATCGCGCCACCACCACCGGCTCGGGACTGTTCGAACACGATCCGTGATGTGCTAGACTAACGGGCGACGGTGCCACCAATTGCAGTGGCACGTGATGCGGTAGTCCGCGGTACGATGCCGCCAATTCATAGTTGCTGGGCGATGTGTGGCGTAGAAAATCGCCGGGCGATGATAGAAGGCGATCTACACCAAAAGCGGCTGCAGCTGCGGCATGCGGTGGGCCTGGTAGTTGGGGCGACGGTTTGGGTAGCATCATGTACGGATTGTACCTTTGGTACATGGATGCAAGTAATCCAGGATTTGGGTACAGTCCCATTAGGGTGGGATTGTAGCTGAATGGTGATGTATAGGCACCGAGGACCATTGAACGCTTGAAGGCGGCGAGACGGGATCGCGAAGCGGCTGTGCTACGTCGCCGCAACTTTCCGGTGGTACCGCCAATGAAGACATCTTCGGCGGATGGGTCCAACATCCAGTAGTTGCCTTTACCAGGATCGTCGTAGTGCCGGGCCACCTTTACAAAGCACTTATTGAGGGACAGATTGTGCCGGATTGAATTCTGCCATCCTTGCTTGTTTTCACGATAGTACGGAAAGTTTCTCATTATGTACTCGTAGATACCATTCAGCGTTAGGCGTTTTTCGGGACTATTTCGTATCGCCATCATGATTAGCGCATTGTAACTATACGGCGGTTTATCGTTTGACTTTGTTTTATTACCACCCGAAGTTGTATTACTAGTCGATTCCTCATCATCATCCTTGTTGTTGTTGTTGTTATTGTTTGAAGTACCCGCTTCTCCTCCCTTTTTGCTGGAACAATCTAGCGGCGGCGGCGTGCCCGACGTCACCACATCCAAATCCGAATCCGAATCGCTTTCACCATCATCGTCCAGCAGCGTTTCGGGCAACAACGCATTGATGCTGAACGACTTTAAACCACCGCCCGTAGTACTCACACCACCACCACTAACACCACTACTCATCATCGTCGTTGTCGTCGCACCATCGACGCCGTGTTGATGCTGGTGCACCATTCCAGCGGCCGCATCGCCAACGCTCATCTAAATGTATATATATATAAATAATTCGATATCTGCTGCAGCACCTCCGTTACGTTGCACGCTCCACGCACGACTGCCTTGTTGCCTTGCCTTCCTGCCTACTCTCGCACGATCCTCCTCACACTCGCACAACGGCAATATGAACTACTGGAGGTGGCTGTGCTGTGTGAATATATTACATAACATGCGTGTGTTTGTTGTACGTGTGGAAGTTGTCGACCAATCGCGTGCGTGTTTGTTGTCGTGGATGAGGGGTGTGGTTTGGACGGTTGCGAGAGGCGTGTCTACCGATAGAGCGGCGCGCTTTGATCATTGTGATATTGTTTAGGTAGTGGGGGGCTGAGAGGGGATGGTGTGAATTGTGTATACGGTTGTTGTTTTTGATTGTTGTCGGTTGTTTGGCGTTTTGTTTGTGTGTGCGCTGCTGCGCATTGCGTTCACTTTTTCTCTATACCTATATATATACCGCGCGATACAACTCCCTCCGTTTGTCGGGGGCAAGAATGGTTTTGGCGACGCACACACACAAAACCTCGATGATTGTTTCTAGTCGATTTGACATGGTGATTTCGATAAATTATGATGATGGGGGGTATTTGTTCTGTAAATAGCAAAATCGCTTTTCGAAAACATATTTTTCCCTTGTTTTGCTAAAACGTGCACTTAAATGATTTTTTTAAATCAACATTTTCATTATTTGGAGCCAGATACTTTTCTTGAATTTTTTGGAAATTTAGTAGTTTAAACAATATCTACCTAGGTACATTTATTGGCATTGTCTTGTTATTGATGGGATTAACATCACACACTTTTTTGACCAAAATATTTGCCATACTAATGATTTTAATTTCAATTTTGACTCTCCGAGATTCCTAAACATTAAATTTGGGAATGGATGTAGAGATTTTTGACGACTTTCTGTGATCCTTTGGTATTTTCAATCAAATTTGTTATCCAACTTCATTATTACCAAATAAAACTTGAGAAGAACTGCGTTGCTTTCGATTTTTTAACAGATTTGATGAAAATCTTTAAGTTTTTTGATGGAGAATTCCAATAATTATGAACCTTTAGTATTTTTCATCAAATTTATAAACAATCTTTATTATTAAATTGTAGGACATCCGTTGCATTCACTTGATGAACCATGTTGATTATTGATTAGTTTCTCTAATTTGAGAGAGTACTGAAGCATTACATTACATAAGTTACATAATGCTTCAGTATCCTGATGATGATCGCAAGATCGAAATATCGATATAGATATAAATATATATTTTTGTGAACCTTGCCCCGTGTTTTACTCTCTCAAATTAGAGAAACTAATCAAAAATCTTTATTATTGCCGATTAAGAATTAAATTTTTCTCGATTTTCGAGTAAATTTACTAAAAAACTTTAACTGTGTTTTGATGGAGAATCCCGAAAATCAAAAGAAAATCCATTCAACATTAATCTCCGTGGAGATAAATACTAAAAAAATATGTATATGGCAAGAAAATTGTTGATAAATTTTTTTTGAGGATTCATACTACCACCACGAAAGCGACAAAAAATCAGCAACGTTTGCGCTTTGATGATGACGACGGTGCTCTTATCCACCGCGCAGCAGATACCTTTTACTCTTCTTCTATATATATAAGCACTCCTACTATATAGGCATTGTTCTAGCAAACACGCCGATGAATGGCACTCGATCCGAATTTATTGTCTGCATTGTTGAGCGACAGGAAAACTTAAGGAAGAAGGGGGTCAAGCAGCGGCAGGAGTAGAAGCAGCAGTATCCGCCGCCCCACACATATATACAAATTCATCTTGTCTTTTATTATTTTGCTTGCGTGTCGAATTTTTTGTACATAAGTTAGATATATAGTGTTTTTTCTTACCTTTGCCGCTTTGCCGTTGCATTCGCTATGGTGTTTGGCGTTGGAATGTATCAATTAGCGCTGCACCACCCTCATTTTTGTGTGTTGTGTGTGGCATTGTGTTGTTGTCGACAGAAGAAGAAATGTCATCATCACCGAAAATTAGCCGGCTTCCTCATAGGCAAAAATTTTGTGTGTATGTGTGTGAGAAAGTGTATGTATAGCGAGCGAGCGTGCACTTTTAACGCATCCAGAGAGAGGAAATGAATAGATCAAAAACCATTCTCGTCGTCCATTGTTGGATTATATAGACATCAGAACCGCAAAAGCACATCGATATTATTACAAATCGCTTGCAATAACAATACCGCTTGTATACGTTTACACAGCCAGCCAATACGACACATCCATCCAATTTATTCGTACGCACTTCATGCATGTTTCATTTGGCCGACTGGCTGAGTGACACTCGAATGGTGCACACCAGCTGCCAATCTTGCTATTTATTAAACATGCGTGTTAATCTCTGCTATACAACACGCACCATACCAGCAAAAAAAAGGGGGAGAGACAAACGCGTCGTGTTTGTATATATATATATATATATATGTTATATATGTATCTTTTTTTTCTGATGTCGTTCGCTCGTATTTTTCGTTTCGGATCATGATGATGATGATGATCATTATGCGGATTGTATCGTTTCTCTAATGCGCGTAATGATGTTTTTCAATATGCGTGTGCATGTGTGTGAAGTTAGCCGCATGCGTTGAAAAATTGGCACAAAAATTTACAAAATATTTAAAAAATTAACATTGTGTTAGGTGTAAAAGTTATGAATAATACAGAAGATGTTACTTATAATTATTCTAATTTGTGTATCGATGTTTTCATTATATGTAGGCAATAATGCTGTTGAGATATGATTCATAAATTAATGTTGGAAAATTATCTAGAAAATTCAAATTGAAATTTTAATTATAATAGTTCTAATTATTTTTTAATAAGTGTAGCATAGAAATACTGCTGGCATATGTGTGTGAAGTTAGCCGCCAAAATCGATGTTGGAAAATTAGCACCTAAACTTACGTAAAAAACAATGTATAATGCGCCAGGTTTTAGCTATAATTATTCTAATTTATGTAATGATGTTTTCTGTAAGGTAGACAGGTTAATTATGCTTTTGACATATATGTGTGAAGTTAGCCGCACAAATCAATATTGAAAAATGGGGAAAAATTTAAATATTTGCAAAAATAGCAATTTTTACGTAAAAACAATTAATAATTTTACCAAGTTTTTGTTATAATGTGTGTGAAATTAGTTGCGTAAATAAATATTGGAAAATTAGCGCGAACATTCAAATTTCAATATTTACAAAATAACAATTTTTACATAAACCAAATTTTAACTAGAAAATGCCAAGAGTTAAATAACGAATTATTTAATAGAGTTGTTTTCGAAAACGATAAATTTGTGTTTGGTAACAATATTAATTAGTTGGCTTGGCTAATCGCATGCTAACATACATATGTTCTCGATGTCAAAGGCGGCGGCGGATTTTCTGTAATTTCAGGAATTCGTAAATTAATGGGCCGCGCTGGGTAAACATGCCAAGTGTAGCTTCAGGGTGGCACCACACACAAACACACACGAACATCAAAACTATATAACGCAACATCATCAGTATATGAAATTTTGTGGCCGCGCGAACGTTTTTCGGCTACCGTTTCTTCTCTACTAGAATATACAATATGTATATTTGCGGACGGTTTCTTTGACTTTTCCTTGTGATGATCGCATACAAACAACGTCCGCTTTTTTCTCCCGTCCGTCCATTCTCGGGGTGCTGTCCACGCCTCCCCATGAAAAATACACTATACCGATTGATAAATGACGCACCACGACGCATTGTGCTGTCGACCGACTTTGAAATCGGCCGACAACAACAATAATTTAAGTTGACAATGTTGAGCAAATGCAAAATTGGTGTGCGGTCCTGTGGCGCAACGGATAACGCGTCTGACTACGGATCAGAAGATTCCAGGTTCGAATCCTGGCAGGATCGATTCGATATTTTTTTTGTATACTTTCTGCGCTATATAGGGCGATGAAATTGATTTAATAACGTGAAAAACACGCGCGTGAACAACAAACATATTGTATATAGAGTGAGTGAAGTCATCGTCGTCGCCGTCGTCACCATGTCGTCGTTGTCGGCGCGGCGAAAAAAAAACGCACACAAGCGTCCACTAATTAATCCCACAATCTATAAATTGATTAAATATTTACGTTGAGGATTGTTGCGCATGAGTTGCCATCGGGTATTAATTCCTCTTTGCCTTTTTTTATACTACTCTATATGTTGTTCTTTTTTCATTTCGTTAGCGATAACCATCGCCGACATGTCGTCTCACATTTGTTTTACGAACGGGCAACGATGAGGATGAATTTTTGTTCGATAAGATACGATTAATTATGAATATATGCGTTGATGGGAGAAGCGCGCGCGTGTATACTACATTTAGCTAATTTTGTGGTTTTGTTTTTTTGAAATTGGCGCCAGATCATAGGTAATCTCAATTGGTCTAATTAATACTAAATCACCTAATTAATAATTTAGCTTAATGTCACAATGCCTAATAATTTGGACTATTGATTAATTGACCTAATTAAATGAATTCGTCGCTAATAAATTATTTTGCTTTGCTTACTGAATTACCACCGAATAAAAGGTAGGCATTTGTACTTGTGTTAATCATTGTAATGCAGTTAGTTTGAAAATTAACTAGAAAACATAGAAAAACTGCAATGAAATGTAAATCTATAAAACTACCTGAAGTTGGCATTGTCTCAGCTAACCTAATTGTTGCTTTCATATTTCGGATAGTTGAGATTGAACATCACATCCCAAGTAAACAAATTAAAACATTCCAACAAGACAAAGCACAACATTACTTACTTGTAAATTAGGCAACCAATTATACATTTCTTGCATTATAATTACTTAATCTGTGCATTAGAATTGAAGCCCAGCATTACCTACTTACAGCCAATTATAAATTTGTTGCGGTATATTTAGCATAAAAAGAGGATTTTACCACGAAAAAGAAAAGGTAATGTTGTTGTTAATTTGTTTGACGCTAAATAAATGTAATGTAATTGAAACGTTAATTCCAACCAAACGTCGGCGGCCACCTTTTTTTTTACATTGCTGGGATTTTCGTATATATACTCAGATATATTTATGTGTCGGGTGTTGGGTTGTGTTGTTGTTGTGAATCCTAATTTACATCACAGGAACCAGGTGGATTTCATCTTACACTAATGAGCTGGATTTACCTATTCACATTTCACATGTATAATTTTTTTTGGCTCCCTTCCTTCTCGACTGTAGTCGTCGTGGATACACAATGTGGGCCCACATGTCACACCGTATCGTGAGCCAATTTCGCTCTCTCGGCATACACAACACACCAATTAGATCCGATATATCTAATTATGGAATGGAGCAAGCAGCAGCAGCGCGCTTAATCGTTGCAGCGATTAGAATGGTAATTGGACGGTGTGCGCATCATCCACAAAGCAACAATATCAATAAATTTTCATTCTGCTACATTCTCATATTTTGTATAATAATGTATGTGTATCTATTAATGTATAATTGGTTGCCTGCGTATTAGAAGTTGGATGTGACAAAGCGACGAATTAATTAGTCTAATTGAGATGATCTATTTCACAAAGTAGAAATAAGTAGTTACATACAAGGTGATCAGTAAGTCATATACACAAATAATTTAGTTAATTCTTCATAGTCGATGTAAATAGGGATTTTCGTGTTGTAGATGTTCTAAAAATTGTAATTTTCTTTTATTGTTCGCCACTGCTACCGCCACGTAATTGAAGCAATTTGTGTCGCGAGCGCGGTCGTATAATGAATCGCAGCCAATTAATTATCCTACACCACGCGCTCTCGCGCCCGCGAAAATTAGAATCGACAGAAATGCAGTTTGCATGCCAGCGTCGCATCCATCGATCGATCGCGCGCTTGAAGAAACTCACCGACCGGCTGCGCGATTTATCGAAACCATCGATTTCGAACAATTTAATGCCGCAACACTCATATTTTCGATTTCTCATTTCGCTGAATGTGTGCGAACGCAGCGGGCGCCCCCTCGCCGTGTGAGAAAATTGGATTTCGCATACTTCGAGTGTGTAGTATGTACATATCCCCGATAAATCGTCGTCGTATTTCTTTTGCTGCTGCTGCTGACCGAGAGTCCGGGATTTGAATTACGTAATTGGATAGAAGAGACATGTCCAGAGAAGAGAAAAAAGCGCATCAACAACAACAAAACATCTGCAACAAGCGACAATAATGTAACCAAACAATGTAGCCGTTTTTAATGCGCTTGCTGTGCTGCTAATAGAACGTAATTGTATATTTATATTACGTAGATTACGATCGTGGAATGTATTTTGTGTAAATAAGCAACCCAATACTTTTGTATATCTATCTCGTCGATACTTTTATGAATTGGAATGGAAATAAGGGATGGGATGGCCGGTTACTAACTATTGCTATACTCTTTTTTTCATTTTCGTCCATTCTTGTCGTTTTTGTGTTGTCGACATTAGCACAAAAACATTATCTTAAACTATCTATTAGAGTATCGGATTACCGAGCGCATAGACAATACAGTACGTATACCATTTTTTTTTGTTATTGTTTGTTGCGATGGGTTGTTCGTTTGTTCGGCAGCAAATTGGATTTGTATCGTTTCTTTTTCTTTTTGGTTTGAATATCATGGTGCGCAACATTGTTACAGAATGACCTAATTTAGTTTAGTTATAATTTTCTATTTCAATTTCCAATCACCTTGTTTAGTAATTAACATGAAATTAACTGGGAAGCAATTAGGCTTTAAACAGCCAATCAAAATTATAATTTTGTGCCACTAATTGATGTTCTTTAAACGCATTTTAATATTTGTGAATTTCTAATCACCTTGTATAGCAATTTACATAAAGTAAGCTACGGGGTAATCAGCCAATCAAATTAATAATTTTTGGCGCTAAATTACATAAATAAAAAATTTGCAACTAAATGGAATGTCATCGACGACAAAACCATGTGAATTGACCCTTATATATTGAATTGAATAATAATAAAAAAGTTGTATACGATTCAAGACGACGTGGCAAGTACTTGGCGTTTTCGGTTCTCACAACACTTACAAGTCAAGTAAGTGTAGACAATCAAGCATCTTTTACTTTACATCTCTATAATATTGAAATAAACGCGGGCACATTCTCTCTATGTATTCACTGCTGCGCTACTAAGAGTGCGGCAAAGGAGAAAAAAAATTATACACACAACTTGTTTATTGAATAAACATTCGAGGAGGCTGCATTCAATTGAGTGTGTGTGTATGGATGCACAATAATGTGCGAGGGGGTCGTCGTCGTGCGATTTTTCACTTAGTTCCACGGGGCGCGTCGGCCGCCCACCGTGCGCGCGAAAATTCTTATAGGCACCGCGCGACCGGCCACATATTTGAGGGCTGCTGCATGGTGGATGTTCGTTCTCACATCACTCGAAACGCCGCGCATCTGTATAGAGAGGTACTCGATTTTTTCTTTCTTCGAGTCAGAAAAATGAAATCGAGCGTAAATTGGTCAAAAGTTAAAAAATAATTATGTTTTGAATGTCTGTCTTTCCAATCAACATACATATCATTGTTTATTTTATTAATCAAAACAGAGTATAACATTTGATTTATGTAGGAACTTTTCCATCTAAATGTGTGGTATATTGTCTCAGGTAGGCGAATTATTTCTCTATGAAGTTAGCGATTAACAATAATTATCCAATAGATTTGCACAATTGCAAGCTCGAAATTTGAAATGAATTATTTCTCAATAAATAAATAAAAATTCACTCTGAGGATTTTACTCGCACAACAATCGAAAATCTTTTATTACATCAGTTTAACTTAATTAATTGTATTTATGACTTTCTGATCACTTTGTAGGTAATTCACATGAAGTTAGCCATTAACAATAATTATCCAATAGAATTACACAATTGCAAGCGCGAAATTTGAAATGCATTATTTGTATTGCAATAATAGTCAATAAATCAAAAATTATCATCATCGAGCGTGTAATTCACTATACCGATTTTACTCGCACAGTAAGCGAACATCCCTTGGCACAAATGGCCAATTGTACGTCCACTGATCGTCTACATGGCTACCGGTTTGGATGATGATGAGTGCATGCATAGATTTTGTCGATAATGAAATTATCATCATCAAGCGTGAAACGTCGTTGAAGTCTTTACGCTCGCACAGCAAGCGCACATTTCTTCTTCGCACAATCGTCCAATTGTGCGTCCACTGATCGTCTCCGGCTACCGATGACGATGATGATGGGTGCGTGTCGGGATAATGTACCACGACCGTTATGCGTCTGTACTCTACTATACATATACGCGCTGATAATGCAACGAATTGTGTGTCGTCTTCATCATGTGTTGTTGCCGACGCGCGCGTTTCGGTCGAAGATCAAACGACGCCGTGTTGCGTTTCATATCGAGTTGAGGGAAACGGCAAACACATGGCCATGTCAAAACAGTCAACACTCGAAACGATGCCACCCTCTACGACGATGCATCTCTGCGTCATTAATTAACCCCACCGCACACAAAAATACGCGCTTTGTATATTGTATATTGTATATCTAAATATCATAATTTAAAAATTTTCGCGCACGTACGATTGGATGAATGGACGATATGTTATAGAAGACAGGAATTATTCGAGGAATGTCGATAATTTATCCATACTACGATGAAGATCGAATTGGGTGGTGTTTTTTTTTGTTTCTTAGTCGGAATGCATATGACGTAGGTAGTAGTAGAGAAAGAGAGAAATGTGATTTTCGTGTACGATATCCCGAAAAAGCGTTTGATGGATGTTGCCACACGGACGGTGAATTTGTGTCTTATCTATATGTGCGCTTAGAAGTGAATTTTAAATGACAAAAACATACACTATTTAATGAATTATTAACAAAACACTTGGAATTTTTTACCGAATTTTGATCTTCTATAGAATATTTCATTCAAATTTGGCGGCGGTTTTCATTAATTTAATTGGTGGATTGATGTGTAAGCTAACTTCATTGGTGTTGATATACAATGTGATTTGAAAGTTATATTTGCACAAATTTAAGAAATATTTCAATCGAAAATAAAAAATCAATTTGAAAATTTTGAATTTTGATTTACTACAAAATATTTCATTCAAATCTGGCGGTGGTTTTGATTGATTTGATTGGCTCTTTAATACCTAAACTAAATTTATTGATGTCAATATACAACGTGATCAGAAAGTCACATTTACAAAATTCTAGAAATATTTCAACAAAAAATATGAAATCAATGCATTTTTAAGTTTAAAAATAATTAGGTACTTTAAAAATTGACAAAAATTTGCACTATTTAATGAATTATTAACAAAAACTTTTAACGAAACTTTATTTAATTTAATACCTAAGGTAACTTCATTGATATCAATATACAATGTGATCAGAAAGTCACATTTACCCAAATTCTAGAATATTTCAATAAAAAATCAACATTTTTAAGCATGAAATTAATTAATTTTGAATAAGCGCGCTTGATGGATGCTGCCACCCGGACGAAGCAGCATCATCTATGTTATCTAACATTGCTATAACACTTGAGCTTATATGCAAAAAAAACCAACCGTATCGACGTGTGTGGTGCTGCTGAGGATCGCGTATACTATACCGATCAACGCAAATCGGGATTAAGGTATACTTCGAAAATATTTTGGACGCTGGCTGTGTAAACAGCGCATTCATATATACACAACATACACACACAAGTGCACAATATCCTTCCGGTCGGCTGCGATAATGTGCTTAGTGCGTCCCATTCATCGGGGCATTAAATACAACTCCAACGCCGCAAAGAAGACGACGGTGGGTGCATTGTTGCGCTGGTGTTTATAAAACATTAATTGCATTGTGCGCGCTTACGAAAATATTTATCCTTTAACTCGCCTTGTATACAACATATACTAAACATTCGATGCGAAAAACGAAGCTTGATGCTGCTGTGCCGCTGCTGCTTGATGGTTGTGAAATGGTTCTGAAGGGTGGTTTTTGTAACAAGATATTTTTATGTAATTGTAGCGAAACGTAGTAGGCATATTGCTATGCGCATTCATGCCATTCAATCACACACACACACACACACACAAACTGAAGGGGGCCGATTATTTATAGGGTCTACTTATTAGCCGAATATTCATTGGGAATATACGTGTGGCAGATATTGATGGTGAGGCGAAATGTATCAACTAACAACTAGTTTTTGTTTTGTTTTGCCTTTTTTTTGCTGTAACAACCGAAACACGAATTCAATATGGGTGTATGTAACGAATTTTATACGCCATACAACAATTTATTGAATTTGGCGCTCGTTTTTTGATGAATTTGATTGGATGATTAATATCTCAGTTGGCTTCATTTATGTTAATACATTAGAAAATCAAATATTGTTTTATGAAAAACTCAAAAAATTATCAACAACAATAATTAACTTTTTTTTATTTCAATTTGGCGCTTTTTTTATTAATTTTGATTGGCTGATTAATAACTAAAATAACTTCGGTTTGTGTTACGCGTAGGTATTAAATATGTATAACATGTAACAAACTGCATGGCCTACAACAATTTTATTATCGCAGCTAGTTTCGTTTGTGTTAATATATACAATGTGATCAGAAAAGCAAATATTTGAAATATGCTTCGGGCATGTAACAATCGAAAATGTTAAAACAACAATGAAATGTGTGATGTGTGATGGCGTGGTCCTAACGCCGCGCTAATTATGCGCAAATAATGCGCACAATCATTCTCGTGTATAATGTGCGCGCTTTGTAATAATCGGACCGATTTCTACACACACACGCGCGCGCGAGCGCGTTGTCTGTAATTTCCAATCCGATCATAGATCATTAGTTTATTGTGCGCGGCGTGACGTCGGCGCGAAGCGCTAATTATTGCCCCGTCAATGATGCTGCCGTTTTTTTCTTCTTCTTCTTTTTCTTCTTTAACTTTGCTTGTCTCTCTAGTTAGGTTTGTTGCGTTGTTTACGCATTCGACTTGCTCCCAGAGGAGCACTTCGTTCGTCCAGCCTGCCACCCGTCGTCTTCCACCTTGCACCGAGCGTCCGAGAGTGATTTATCGCTCCATTCTTTGCATTCACAACGAATTGGATGCATTAGATGCACCAATGATGGATATATTACCGGCGATAATGCGACATTGTGTACTTATATTCGTACTTCGTCGAAATTTCCTACGTTTCGACGATTTTACATTAAATTTTCCATTAAAACATGCAATTTTTACTAAAATGTGACTTTTTGATCATTCTGTATAACAGACTTACTCAAACCAGCTGCGATTTTAAGCAGCCAATCAAATTAATCATTGCAAGCGCCAAATTTGAATGCACTACTATTACATTTACTTAATTTTGCTTAAAATCTATAAAACTACGCACACACCTGACGGTGTTGTGGTTGTTATTGCACAAAAAAATTCGCCTTTTTTCTTCTCTTGACGAGACCAGAGAGTCAAAAGCGATGACGCATTATTGTGTGCGTGCGAGATGAAAGGACGCCGGCGATTTACTAAACGATGATTGTTTGCGCACTGACTACTGTTTACCTCAATAATGTATTTTTTTGATCTCGCCCGGCAAAATGCACAACACACCAACCAAACTCTCGCAATAAAAAGATTATTGTGTTTG
>JARJDW010007547.1:0-19009 GCA_030264715.1 Adinopsis sp. GC000173 | reverse complement strand
CATATTTGACTTCTTGTGGACCTTTGTTGTCAGGCGCACGCGACTCAGCTGGCGTTGCGCGACCCGGCTTAAATTAATTATCCATTTTTATGTAAATTTAATGAAACGTTACGTAACGCGCATCTAGTTACGAATGCAAAATTATTCAATTTTAACCGCGCGCATATAGCCTCAATAAATATATTCGGATAAAGACAAAAATGTTTACGCTTAGCTAATAGTAGTACCCTGTTACGGTTCTGATTTAATAATTTAATGGGCTGGTATGGATTTTGCTTTTAAATCAACCGGTAATTTGCATTAGTCACCACCTCTTTAAAGTCATGTTAAGTAATAATTGTGCCTGGTAATGTTGTACTTGGCGAATTTTTATACGGGATCACGCTCACGAACTTGTTTTATAATCATTTTTAATTAAAAGCTTTTCATAAAATTATACATTGCTATACAAATCTTAATAAATCTTTGCTATCTGAACATTTGTTTAGTTATAATTTGAATAATTATTAAATAAATAGAATAATGAAAAGTTAAACATGAAAGAAATATTCCTAACCACACTACAAACAATACGATATAATCATTGTGTAAATTGAGAAAGTCGAAATATCTGACAAACAGTTAAGAGAAAAAGCTCACATCTATTTGGAATTTCTAAGTAAATTATAAAAAAATATGAAGAAGATAGTTTTCATTTGCCCCTCTTTGCTTTTTTTTAAGTATTTTAATTATTAATTTTTGGTATTCTGTATTTGCAGCAACTATGAAAATTAATAGTATACTCGTAGATCCAAAACTGCGTCTTCTATTTAACAGGATTTTTTATTATAATTAGGTAAGTGATAGAAACCCTAAAAAGCTCGCATCTATTTGGAATTTCTAAGTAAATTATAGTAGTAAAAAAATAAGAAGAAGTAATTTTCGTTTTTTCCTCTTTGCATTTTTTAAATATTTTAGTTGTTAGTTTTCTGTATACTGTATTTGCAGCAACAACGAAGATTAGTATACTCATAGATGCAAAACTGCGTCATCTGCTGTATTTAATAGAATATCACTTCTATAATTAGGTAAGTAATAGAAACCCTAAATGGATTAGTTGTCTAGTCAATGTCTTTGATATAACATTAATCTATATTTCATGTAAATGTTTTAGGTTTTCTGCCTACGCAGTCGTCCAAAAACTCGACGTAATTCGATGAAAAACTCTACCCAAATGTTAAATAATTTTTATATTCATCATCTACTTATTAGTGTTTTCTACGCATAATAAAATCAATTTTAGTAGTGCAAGATTGTTGACTTTAAAATTTTGGATGGAAAAACACGCAAGTATAATCAAGTAGGTTGTTGATATTTTATGATTATTTAATTTTAACAATGTTCGAATTGGATTTATGTTTCGTTTGTTAGTTAGAAGAAATTATGACTTCCTTGCATAGAATACCTTTAATAATTTATCACTAATAGATATTTTTCAGTGTCTTATATTATTTATGATTGTCATGTAAAGATTAAAACCCGTCTTAATATTATTTTGTTGATTTGATTATGTTCTCTCAGAAAAACTCGTGTCAGGCGACATAACTCATACATACTATTAAATAAATTAAAATAAATTAATGTTCATATAACTTGTCGAATTTTCTTTAAATTTTACAAGTTAAGAGTAACTGAAATATCATTTAATTCATGTTTCAATTTCATAAACCTTTTAAAAGATATTAAATAGTAGTGAATTTTTTTTATTTTAATCGCTTCCTCCTTTAGCATGCCTATAAGAAGTCAAATGGTATATATAATAGAAATTGAGTTAAATTAAAAAATAAATAAACTTTCAATTGGAGCCACTTATTCTATACGGAATTGTTTACAACAAAAAGCGTGATTGAAAATTTAAAGGACTAAATGAAATTTAATAAAAATTAGTCTGCACGACATAATGTTATTTTTTGGAAATCCCATACTAAAATTCATATTTATTTTTAATCAATAAACACTCCTAACATTTTTTTTGTTATCAAACTGTTGTCTATTTTAATCAAAATATTGTGTAATTGCATTTTAATTACCCACATTGCAAGCATATATTTAATTGCAATTTTTAAAAATGCATATCTAGAAGTAGGTATCTATGTATGTTCATTGCTAAGTAAGTTGGCATTATTATGATATTATATAAAAGCATAAGTAGCATCATTTACCTAAAACGTGTTTTTAAATAGCTACCTATATGCGTATTATACAAGATTATTTGTTTACAAAAAACCAAGCATGATATTTGGAGTTAATTATTCACTACCTATTCAAGTATTAAAATAAACATGCAAATTATCCGGCAATCTAAAAAATGCATCAAAACATGTAACCTTTAAATTTCAACAATACACCAATAATTAACTAATTAACTAAAAAAAATTCTAAATAAATTGTTGACTTCCTAATTCTATAAAATTACTGCAAATACTTGCGTGTTTTAATTAGAATCAGCGAGTAACAATAGTTATAGATGTGTAAATCAGCGACCATCAAACGTTTTAATTACCCCGCTTTTATTAAATAAAAATAAATTATATAAATTTATAATTTATGTTATAATAAACATGAATAACATTTTAATGCTATACCTATATATATGATATATACATATGTAAAGCGTTCGGCGCGTTGTTATTAAGGGGGCACGTAATGTAGAATATGCGCGCTGCAATGATGTAACGTTTTCAAGCGCAGTAAAAATAATTATAATGATGTAAGAGAGATATAAAAGAGTTGGAGCATAGACCATAATTAGGTAAATTGCAATTTTTCTATACGTACGTGTGTAGAAAGAAAGAAAGATGGAAAGAATGGTGTATGTACAAGTATGTGTGTGTGTGTATTGGTGTGATTTTCGAACAGAGGCGCGTTGCCTAACGTGTACCGACTGAACGAATACTACTGTGTCCAAAAAGTAAAACCAATTTTCAATTTAATTAGCCCAGGTAAACTGTACATCAATTATATTTTTTTATAGCTTGTAAGCATTGTAATAAACATCTGTTTCAATTTTCACATCAAAACATTCATTAGTATTTGTTTTACGTCTAATATTATGCGACGTTAAATGTACATGCAGCGATTATTACAATATTGAACACAAAAATTTTGTTTGAGGAATGAAATTTTGGATGTAGAAATGTTCTGAATCTTGCTAAAAATCTTCGAGGACCATGTTTTGTCAGAAAGCAATGCTTACAAGTGGTGGAATCAGTTAAAAGAAAGTCGAAAAGGCTTTAAAAACGAAGAACGCTTCGAACAAAGATCAACCCTTCCCGAAGCCAAGAAAACCAAAGAAACTGTGCTTGGCTTTCAAAATATGTCTGTTCGGGACTTGTTGGTATGTCGAAAGAATACCAATATCATTTTAGACATTTTTTTTGCCGAAATCCTGGAAATTATTGACTAATGCCATAACGTTGACCATGCACCTCTCACAATGTACTCATTCTTAGTGACTTTTTCATCAAAAATCCTGTGCAAATCGATCCACAACCACCGAATTCGTCTTATGTAGTACCGTATCACTTATAACTATTCTAGAAGCTCAAAAGGCTACTCTGAAGAAACTGTTTTAGGACAATAGATGAGATGAAGCATAATCAACGCATGTACTTTTAGCGCCGTATAACATTCGACGTAAAACAAAAACTAATAAATGTTTTGACTTAAAAAATTTTACCGGCGTTTATTACAATGCTTACAAAGTAAGAATTTGTTAATGATGTGCGATTGCCTGCGCTATTGAAATTAAAAATTGGCCTTACTTTTTGGACACAGTAGTATATAACTTTTAGCATTAAATTCTTTAAACAAACTGAAACAAAAATACAAATGGTTGTGTGATTTTCGAATTGAAAAGTATTGCTGTTAGTTTTTGTATCAACGTCTTCAGACAAGTTAACAAAGTGTTCGTATCAATAACATTACTTTTCCACATTTGTACGCTTTTTAAAACCTGTACCTTATCGCAAGTATTACCGGCACCAACAGCAGATATGTTTTAATTATTTTAAAAAATTGTTTGATTTATCTTAAACAAGAAATTAAATGAAGTAATTAATATACTCAAGAAAAGGCGATAGCAGACTAAATATTCAATTTCGAGTTTTAAGTCTTATAAAAGCAACAAAGTTGATTTTTATAATTATTGTCTTTTAGTTTTAATGAGTTAGATAACAGTTATATTTTGCAAGAAATGGACAAAATTGTCAATCGGTCTAAAATCTTAAAATCCCTTTTGTATTCCCTATAAAATTTAAAATTCTTTGTTCGATTAATCAATAATATGTGTTTAGGAAGCATTCTTTAAATAGCTTTATAGTACATTTATGGGATATTATAATAAAGTTTTTTTAAATATGTACATAGATATTGTATCAAAATTTGTTTTTGGAAAACCTCCTAGAACTATATCTATTTATCAAAAACATTCAATGAAATGAAAATATTTTGCGAAAATTAACTGATGATTTTATCTTTATTGATGATATGATATTTCAGTTTTATATTTTTTATTTAAATAAATATTTGTATTTAAGTACAATTATAAGTCAATACGGAATAGAATTGGATGAAATTGATTTTTTCAAAAGAACATATATCTCGCACAAAATTTAAAATTTGGTGCATAAATTCATAAATTTTTTCAAAAAAAATTAATTAGACTAAATAGAATTTTGCATCTGTATTTTCAATTAAATAAATAAAAAAAAGTAAGAACGCTTATTAAAAAAGTGGCAACAGATCAAATTTGAATATTGATTGCAAGTACAATTTCTTTGTTTAATATTTTAAAATAATGTAATAAAATATATATTAATAGCAAGAACAATCCTAGGAAAATTTAAATATTATTCATATATATCTATGAATTTCTCTCTTTTGAGATGGAAGTTGTGCAAGAAAATTAATTACAAGTGTAAGAATTTAAGAGATGTAAATGAAATGCTAAGTATTTCTAGCAAATATAATTTAACTAGTACAAGTTAGACGTCCCTCCCCCACACGTACATACGTTGGCGCAACGAAATAGCAAAACGCCGTGCGCTCTACAAAATACGTACAATGTACACGGCGAGCGACGGTAAATTGCATCCAGATATCCTTGACAAGGACGTTTGTATGGCGTGCGGGCGGGTTGGTGCCCCGTTGCCCCCCACAAAAACATAACATACACAAACAAACACACACACATACTTTTTTTTTCTATTCGAACATGATTACGCTTTTGTTCTATACTAGCACTAAGACGATTTCTAATTTACGGTTACTTAAAAATTCCATTTTATTGCCGCAATCAATAAAGTTTCATACGAAAACAAAACGAAATTATATTATAACAATTGTTGTTTTTTTTTATAAAATATCTTTACACTACGAGCAATGTGTTGCAACTGCGTGTAGTTTATATATGTATATGTATGTGTGTGTTTGATTTTTAGCGCAGATAATGTTTTTTAACGTAAATGTAGATTTCATTTGATGATTAATATTTTTAGTACATTTTTGATATTGTATTAATATTGTGCAATTTTGTTTGTTTTAATTAATTAGAAACTTATTGATGCAAAACGGTTTTTTGTCAATATTTAACCTTAATAATAAATTGTGGTTTTTGTCAACAAAAAAGTATACAAAATCATAGATATGAATCATGTAATAATATTTCATTGAAAATTACTTAAGAATAATGGGAAAACCGAAATTACATCTTTTCTTTCGAATTTATTTTTTAATAATGTTCCATCATTTTTAATGTTAAATCAATGTCACATATCCTTATTCAATGTGCCCTAATCTGATATCGATTATATCATTCATGTAAATTGCCAATATTGATTAAATTTTATAAACAATATTGCAAAACTGGCATTAATCATCTCTGAAAGTTTGAAAAATGCGTGTTTTTTTAAATCCTTACTTTTTTCTTAAAATATGTAAATTAGTATTGGAAAGATGGAAAAAATGTAGTCGACTTTTCTTACTGAACTAATACAATAAAATATAACAGCATAACAGAAACACAAAACGTCTTCGAAAGTGTTATGAATCCATTTATATTTACTATTTAGTTAATTAATTTGTTCAACACATAGCATGACATTATTATTCGTATTAAACTTTGATTGAAATTTTCAATAATAGAGTAGCGACGTAATTTAATATACAACGTAACCTAATTACCTAAGTAAAATCCATCATTTATATTTAAATTAATTACGCGCTAAAAATTCATTTCCACAATTTTGCGCAAATTGAAGAGTGAAAAGTAAAGCAGTGGTTTTATTCTTTAATTTACTATGTAAAAACGAAATAAAAAATAAAATAATTACAATTATAAACGTATTACAAGTTAGAATAAAAAATACTCCTATAAAAAAATTATAGGAAAATAACTTTCAATTCAAACAATGTTCGCAATAAATAAACCTACCAATGTAATACATTTTAATCTAATCATTGTATTTACAAAAAGCAACATAAATGAAAATACAAAATTTGTTGATAAAATTATCCAACCATTAACCACAATTTTATATGCGAGAGTATTAATAAAATTTGCAAAAATGTCATTTGATTAATTTAGTCATATTATTGTTCATTAAATTATTCAAATTCCTATTATTTTGTGGGAAATATGACAAAACGATAAAAATGCTCTTCCATATTTTTTAGAATATCGTTAATAAATCAAAGAAAAATTTGCGGTTTTTAATTTCACACAAAGTTTTCTCTTATAGTTAAATCTTTTTTGTTGCGTTGAAAATAAAAATTTGCTCTATGACTATAAAATTTCTTACATACAAAATTATTATCAATGTCTATTTGCTTTTCACATTTGTTCCAGCAAAGATTGTTTAAAAGTTTAAGAGATCATTAAAAATAATAGAAGTAATAAGTTATTTCACATCAAACTTTTTAGTACTCCAATGAGTTTAAATACTCATAAGTATTATTAAAAACTAAAACTTAAATTTTCATTACAAAAGTTTAGAAAGTTAAATTTAAATAATTTTGAAGCAATCTTTTAACAATTATACAATAAAAACGCTAACAAGAGATTTAAAATACAGAAAATGTTAAGTGGTCAGAAATTTTGTTACTAAATATATTACTATACGAAAAATTTAAGATTTTAATTGGTTGATGTGTTAACATATTTCATTTATACATGCCCCGGCTTGATATTTTCGATGGTCAACGATTATTATTAAATCCACACAAACCATACGGCAAGGCAAGGCCGTGCCAGCCGCGCCGTAATCGCCCTTAATGCACTCTCACTCATGAAACATTCATACATCGACGGTCGCTCGTTGGTGCGCGCGCGCGCGCGCCTCGATTTTCACATAAATATTTGATTGATTAGCACACAACAAATTAGTGCGTTGTTTATTCGTATCTATCCATACATTATTTAATTAATTAATTTACCGTTTACTAGATCAAGGCCGAACGAACAGAGCGACGACGACCGAATCGGCCAGCCAGAGCGCAAGAAATCAAAACGCGCTGCTTTTCATGGAAATTTCGCGAAAATTCGCATAATTTTTGTTAGCGCGCTTGCGTGTGTATGCTCATTAAATAAGTGATCGGGAATGGAGCGCACTGTTTGATTTTCAATGTGGAATGAAAGCGAGTTGTTTGCGTACGAGTGTAGGTCAGGGATAAACGCTAAATCCGGGATAGAAATTGTTGTTGTTGTTGTTTTTGTTGTTTTTGTTGTTATATTTTCTAATTCGGGCTAACCTCCAAAAAAAAAATGGTGCGCCTATGATTCGATCAATTTAATACTGAATGATGTTTGTTTCTCTCATTTTTAGGTATTAATTCTGCTTGTGCTGCTGCTGCTCTTTTACTTTAGATTATTTAATGTGTTGATTTAATAATCCGTCAAGGATTTTAGGGAGCGGTGCACTTTTAATTGTCGCATTTAATAATCATGAATTAGATGAAAATACAATGGGCAATATTTACTAGTAGACTTTTATGGAATGAAACCAATAAATTGGCACATTAAAAAAAATAAATGTCGTTATCGAATATAAAGGATCAGCAAATTAGGTCATTTTCTCAATTAGGTTTATAATGAATGTTAAATAAACCGCACATTTGTAATTTTTCTAGTAATTCATTAGTAGCCAACTATAATACTATAGATACTTATAGATAATTTTAATTTAACGCAGGTTTTGCATTACGCTTATTACTCCTACATTATCTATATTTAATGGCAATAACGTCTATTACATTTTTAGTAAACTCTTTTAAATTTTGAAGTAAAATAAAGAATATTTTTATAATAAATTATAGGGTTATTGTTTTTTTATTGAATTAGAAGTGCATCATATAATATTTGGAATTAGCTTAATTATTGTTAGATTCTCATATTTCGAACAATTTTGAGCCCATATTTATAAAACTTTGCCCTAAACAATTTAGGTAGCATTTTAGTTGGTTTTACCAATATACCAAATAAGTTCTTTCCGTTTTGTAGAGGTAAATTCACTACTCGCTCATTGATCATTTGATAACTCACTTAATTGAAGCGATACCAAAAATTTCAAAGAAAGAAAAATCGTAGGAAATTTAATTGGAGTTCATTTATCTAATAACAATAATAGTCGTATCTCTTCAAATAACTGATCTATATATTATTAAAATGTAAGAAATTTCATTTGGACATGGATCATAAGTAGCTCATTTACCACTCGATAACTTGCTTAATGGAAGAAATACGAAGAATTTGAAAGAGACAAAAAAGATTAATAATTTAATTGTTATTAATTTGTTTAATAACAACTATAGTTATATCTCTTCAAATAAGGGCGCTAGCGTGCAAAATGTTGTGAATTTACATGCTTATATGGGATTTAAGTAAATTGGTTGTTTTTTAAATGTTTTTATTCTTTTACCCCTCTAAATAGATGAAAATGGTTTATGTAAGAATAGTTTCCTATGTAAAATTAAATTCCCCATCAAATGGAATTTTATAAAGGTTTTATCAATCAAAGATCTTCACTAAAACTGCAATAAACAAATATTTCATATAGGAAGGACTGGAGTAGTTACATTGTTTATATATTTTATGTCACTTATTTTTCTTTTTTAAAAAATATAAACCAAAATATGCTCAATTTTCTCTTCAAAACCCACAATTACAAGAATAAAACTTATCAGAATCGCGTCAATTTTCTTTACATTTTATGTCACATGTTAACAATAATAAATACTTGATATTTAATTCTGATTAAAATTCAAATGTAGCACAAAGTCATGGATTAAAAAATACGCAATAACTTTTTGCATGAGCTAATACATTTAGTTGTTTGCAGATGCTATTTATTAAAATATTTATAATATTAAAAATTTAATAAAGTGAAGTTCAGTATCCAGATTCATTTGATAACGAGTATAATCCTCATGACACACTAAATAGAGAGTGAGAGCGAAAAACGTTATGTATTACATGTAGAATTTAGAGATAGATTTTAAATCGTTCTGCAATACGCTTTGTGTGCAAGGCTTTGCGGTTTTTCTGGATATTCGTTAAAACAGATATCTATATCTGAAATCTCTATTACGTACAAAAAGATGCAAAGTTTGTGTGATCAAACAGCGCGGTTTTTAGAAAACGGTTGATGATAGTTGGCGATGATGTAACTTTACGATAAGAATGGATCTGATGCTTATATTGTAATAAACTAGTTATAATATAAGATTGATGAGGAATTTAATAGTTTCTATTATGAATGGAAAGTAGGTATCTCTTAGAAAAACATTTTTCCTTATTTTAAATGTTAAATGTCACGTTAAAATTTGGCAATTAAGATTTATCATTATCATAGATTTAATGGCTCATTAAAATACTGCAGGGGACAATAAAATCATTTTATTTCTTAATTAAGTATTTTAATTCAATTAAAACTATAAACTGTATGGATGGATGCATTGCAAATATGTAAAGATTTTTAATATTACATTTTATTGAATATTAACCCTTAACGATCATATGTCGGGACCAATGCTTGATTAAAACTTCAGCAAGTTCTGAGCAAACATACAACACCCGGACTCTTTCAAATATCGTTTCCATTAAAAAAATGCATTAACTTAATATCTAGCAACATTTCTTCAATTTTTTTAACTGTTTCTGAATTTTCTTTAAAGGATCGAAGGATCCCAAAGACAAATCAAGGTGGAATAAAGAAAGGAACATAATATATGAAGATTTGCGACAGAAATTGAACCCAAATCCGGCCCCACTAAATTATGAACCCTACACATTTATCTTATTTATTTGTTGTTTAATCCGGCATTGGTTGGGACCCTTCCTAAAATCTTTACGTTGTATTTGCATATCAGGAAACCTGCAGATGTACACGTATATAAATAATTAGAGAAAATTATTATTTTTGTTAGTAACTAAAAATTAGTTTGGTCTGTAGAGAAAATATTAAAAATTGAAACTGACAGTCAAAGGTTAAAAGAAGGGCATAATTTAAACTAAAAAGATACTAGCCAATTTTTAAATTTGGTATATTGAAAATTGCATTTCAATTTTAGTAACCCAATTTAAAAGATTTATTATTATTGTAACATTTCTATAAATGTTCGAATCAAAATTGCAGAGAGATTTCTCACTTTTCCCGAAGAATTTAAAGAAAGTAAATCTTTACTCACATGACAACAATATTATTCAATGTCTAACGGCAATTTTAGTATATAGAGTGTTTATATGACCAATGATGGGTCTCAATTCACTTCGGGTCCCGAGAAAATCACTCGTTTGACTTGTGGTAAATTAGGCTCTGGTTAAAATATCAGAAATTTTGAATACCTATTTTAAAAAAGATTATTGACGTGACAAGTTATTGCATTCAAACAAACAACCAACCACAAGCCTATATAAAAATAAGATGGTTGCATTATTTCATAATCTGTGCTTAATATCTTTTTTTTGATTTAACACGTAATGAAGTCAGTTGGGTATTGGGTTCGACATTGAAGCAGCGTCCAAACTAACCACAGGAATCTTTCTTTTTATATAAATATGTATTAAACTCAAAGAATCAGTGTTGATTCAATCCAATTTCACTCTTTTTCATAATAGTTGTCTTTTTTCTTCACGTGTGCGAGCATGACATGTATAATAAATTTTTCATTTTGTAGATTGGGACACGATTATTCAATCATATAACTATACTCAACATTGTAACATTTCAGGGTCTACACATATTTAAAAAGCAGTTTTTAAATTTGCTAAAAACTGGAATAGTCCCTAATAATATTCTAGGTATATACAGAGGGATAAAAATATTCATCTTAGAAATACAGCAATGAGATTCAAAATAAATCAGTTTAGCATGGTGTTTCTCAAACTGATTGTCGTAAAAACTCCAATAGACTTTCGCATTTTTGGGACCATGAAATACTCTTGTGGGCCCCATGAAGATTGTTGTCAATTTGAAAGTCACTGATCATCCACAACAACAGTTGATGAAAGTTCCTATATAATATACAAACAATTTTCTTTTTAAATACTTTAAATTCTAGAATATTATTATTTCTTCTTAACATATAGGGCAAAGACCTAAAATTTTATGTCTAAAATAGTTTATATTAATATGAAGGTCATTCCAGTATTTAATATGCAAAGCCTTTCCTTAACAATTGGAAATCATTTTTTTGTAAAATCCTGAGTTCAGAATATTCAGATTAATCTAAATCACTTATATGTAGGTATGTATAAAATATTGCTCCTTACCGAGTTACAGAGAGTTTTGTGTAAAAATTTAAAAACATCCTGATCATACGCTTATAAATTATGATAAATAAACGGTTATGGATATTACAAAAGGAGTGCGATATGGACAAGTGAATTGTTTCTCTCTTCAAAATTCACTTTTTATGTTAATAACATCCCCTTCATTTATAAAAATATAGTTTTTCTGATTTGAGATATTTAAGATTGGACATGTAACTTTATTATAATGTGCTAAACTATCTTTTAAAAATAACATTATATTTAAGCAATTTGGCTAAAGATTAAATGTTTTGAACTACAATTAAGAGTTAAAGATGCATACTATAGAGCACAGACATCTTATATATTTGTGTTATATTTTTAGCGCTTTATGAAATATTTACAATGAAAGGTATGACATATAAGTTTGCAAAAGTATTTGAAATCGCATCCGTGCATATGAATGCACTCACTGCTACAAACACGACATGAAAAGATAACATTTTTCAAATAACTAGCATTTTCCAAATCATAAAATAGCGATTTGAAAATGTAGAGTACAGTGTCAATTCTGAATTTGCGTCTACAAGTACCTACCAATGGAACATTAAAAATGTTTCCTAACATCTCCTTTTAAGATCTTGGAAATATTTCAATGATACTTGTGAATTTTCATAGATACCATATTTATAATAATGTAATTGTCAAAATTTAGGCGATTCGGGAGACATTATTATTTAATTATATTGTTACTTAACATAAAATTTCAGGGCCATAAACATTCTTAAAATAGTTTTTTTAAATTTGAAAGCTACAGCTAACTTCTAGATTAAATACATCGCTTAAAATATGAATTATTATACCATATCATTAAACATTTTTTGTGAATTTTCTAAATTTTACATACAATACGAAAGTAGCCTAATGTGTTTACCAGATGGGGACATGATGTAATTATATATATAATTATTGTATTTAACCTTATATAAAAATTCGCGGCCGCAAACATACTTAAAATATTTCTTTAATTTTGTATCAAGTTAAGTCACTTTTCCTAATTAATCATCTTTTTATAATCAAATAGGTACTACTACTATGATATTTAAAACGTAAAACTCAAAGATTTAAAGTTTTCAATATTTCTTCGCAGGTGGTAATCTGCATCTAAGTGCATTTCTGCTTTTCTGCTCTTAGAATGTTACATAACATTACTACAATTTTAATTAGCAAATTTCGTGGGGGACACAATTATTTAATTATATAATTACTCAACATTGTAAAACTTCACGGCCTCAAAACCTTATATAAAAAAAAGAATTAAAATGTAGTTTTTAATGTGAACAAAATATTTGTATAACTTATTATCTAATTAGTACCGGCTATAATAAATAAACAAAACGAGATGCTAGAGTTTTCTTTATCATAGAGAAGCATAAACGATATATATGTGTTCAATTTTTAATAACAAATTTAATTAATATTAAAATTTGTTTGCCATTGTACAAAATTCAGCAAGGGTCGCAGAATGTTTTAACATATTGTGTCACAAGCGGATTGACTAAGACTGATCTAATTAATCTTATCGCATACAATGAAATTTCGGCTGCAGGTGTTTTGAAAGATAAGCAGTAAATTGAACATACACGATATGCAGATCTAGAAAATTGCAATTTGCGTTTAGAAATACATTACGCTTTGTTTGCTTCGTATTACGAGGTATGTTGCTAGGTAGAGTTAAATTCACAAATATTTCAATGATTATAATATCCATGTTAAAAGGTTTCCTACGAACATTTGGATCCAGAAAATGCAGAAATACATTACATTTTGTTTGCTTTGTACTACGAGTACATAAGTACGTTTTAAATTTGCTAATATTTTAATGTTTATAATTTCTGTGCTAAAAAGTTTTCTATACCATAAATATTGGCAATGTGTATTAAATATTCATAAAATAGAAACGTTTACCAATGTTTGCGGATAATTATAACAGTTTTGTCATTTACTCAGTTCACTCCATAATTTGTATTTTTCTCTAAAAAATAAATTCCTATAAAATATTTTTGTAGACCTTGTGGTTTGAGTCTCATTAATTTGTACTCATACTTTAGTGCTCCTTTGCGAGGTGCACTCAATAGAATTAATATATGATCAAATCTCATAAAACGAATGGCTCTTTTAACAAATGATTCGTAAGTCATAGTATGTATTATGTTTGTAAAGACCAAAAATTCTTCATAAAACGAGGAATACAATACAGTTACACATTTTTCTTGTTATTGGGTGTATTATTGGACATCTAATAGTTAGTATGTGGGCATATACATTCTAGAAATACAAAAACAACTAAAATAAATTGCACTTCATTGCATTTTTTACAAAATTTGGTAATTATATAACTATTGGCATTAATTTGTAGCGTTTCCTATAGAAAAACGTGACTCGTAAGACGCATGGTTCGCAATACAAAGCGTTTCTGAGACGGATTAACTTTCGTTTGACTGAATATTGAATTTGCACAATATCTTACTTTGATATCCAAAATATTTAACAAAAAATTGAGGCACTTTGTTTGTTTCAGAGTGTTTTAGATTATTGCAAATATAAATCTCAACAAAAATTGTAAATGTTGCAATTTTCGAGCGTCGTGTATATGTGTGTGTGTNGTGTGTGTGTGTAAAAGCATTACCATCGTTGCATGCGTACGCGTATGTACATTTTATTACTCTGTTGCAAGAGCGCCATCTACATAAACCGACAATAAAACTTAACTGATACTGTAATTGATTGTATAATAAATAAACAACGAGAAATCGAGACAATAAAAACGAGATTTTCAAGCAGGAGAGCCAACGCACGGCCAAGTAGTAGCCAACGCACACGAAAAACGACCATATTTATTATATTTACTTTATTTTTTTTATCTTATTTTAGTTCGCAACGACAAAACTGTACTGTACACCACGAAAACTGAAATGTAAGAATATCGAATGCGAAAGAAAAAAATTGAAAACTGAGCAGTTGTCCTTCGCCAGATCCGTTCTATAAAAGACACACTCTTACACACTATTACATAGAGAGAACGCAAAAGGCAACTTTTAAATTATATTGGTGTATAATATAAAAAAAAGTTGGCGAAAATGAATCAGTGATCCTCAAACAAATACATAGAATGGAAAAGAGACACGCTTTAAGAAAACCATCACGATTTTATAAATGTAAACAAAAATAATATACGAATCCTGGTCAAAATAATATTTATCGCCCACTTTATCGCCCACTTTATCGCCAATCTACATAAGTTTTAAATAGAATTGCACTTCATTTATATAAGATGTTGTGAATTTTGTTTTGTTTTGTTTTAGGTAAATTTACTTTAAAGTTTAAGAAAAAAGAAGTTTATAAATCTTTTATATACAATCATACTAACATATTGATGATAGTATTGTTCATTTAAGATCCGTTCAATTGCACAGTATGTATTACAATATGAAGCACAATTAATTGTCTGCTCTGGGCCTTGTTTACAAAAGGTAGCATTAAACGTTCTGCAGCAATGTACTTACCTTATTTATTTTATTTGATTTTTTAAATTAAGCCAATATCTTAAATACTAAAGTACAATGTTATTCTATGAAAGACATATTTTCGTAAATAAGACATTTTAAACTAATCATAAGAACTTGTTACTTGGTAAAACTCGTTAATATTTAATAAAGAAAAAATTTAATTTAGTTTTAGAAACTGCATTCAGCATATAAATAAATAATAAAACCAAACCATGTATTTCTTCTTTATTAAATAATCATATTAAAGAAAATTGTGATTTTTACTTAAGGATTCTAAGATTTCCTGTATTATAAATTAAAAACTAATGGGAGATTAAAAAATTTAACAATTGATAATTTAATATAACTTTAGTTTCGATAAAAATTGTACTTTTAAAATAAAGTTATTATATAATTGTTTCGAATAATATATTTTAGAATTTATATTTAAACTGTCGCATATTTTATAACAATAGCTAGAATTATTTATTATTATTATTATTATTATTTAAGTTATTGAGTGAAAGAAATGTGTGTTTTTACTTAATTAGGTTAAAATTTATATATTATAATAATATTATTTAATTTATCTTTTCATATCATATAATAATATAGGTTTGCACTTCCCTAGATGAATTAATTTTAGATAAAATTACATTATATAAACTAGATTTATGTAATACCTATTCATTATTATAAATAAACATTGTTTTTAATAACTTATTTAATAATAACATTTTTTGTACAGATTTATAGTAAATACGATTTATATAGTAGAATAGCAATTTTATGCAAAATTGAATTATTATAGCGGCTACGAACAATAACGGCAACCAATAATTTGTAATTTTACAATTTCACACGTAATTTTACGGCATGCAAATGTGAGGTGCGCGATTGCAGCAGCAAGTAAAACTTTCTCGCTGCAACGAGGGACAAAAATCGCGTATACCTACATATTTGCATTATTTTAATAAATAATTGCGCTGATTGATTTTCGAAATGGCAGGCAGCGCGCGAAACACACAAAGAACGATTATTATTCTATCGTAGAAATTAATCAGTGCTCCTCAAACAATCACACACATACACACGTACATATACACATACACACATTGTACATTGCATAATTATGAAAGTTTAATTTAACAGCGCACTCTGGCGCAGGTCATTTACATTAGAGGAACGTTTTTCACATCAAGGAAGTTTCAATTTCGATTTCTATCATATTCTATTAGAATGCATAGAAAATCAATTATAATTTGTTTCGAATGAAAATGAAAGTACACAATCAAGCCTCATCAGCATCAAACAACAACAACAGCAACAACAACAACGGCAACAACATCCAAGTGTTTTTGTTGATTTTAAATTGAATTTGAAGCGAAGTAGAGAAATATGAGTACTTTCACTTACAGAAACATGCCGTGCCGTATTTTATTATTCGTCGATCGTTTTCGAATTTCTGTATTGCGTTTTATTTATCGCTCTACAAAAAAATACGCAGCGACGTTTTGCGTCTTGTTTAGAGGCATTTTGTACATACATATATGTTACATACATTCAGCTATAGTTGAGCGACGACACAGCCAGCAGCAGCATGAGCAGCAAAAGAACCGGAGTTTTAAATCCGAACCGGCGTGGATTGGAACAGCCTTGACATTTTGAGCCAAGTCGCATACATACGTACATTTAGTGCAAATATTTAAAAACAAATAATAATAATCATAAATGACAATCGTTACTTTTACTATCATGCATTCACGTTTTTTTGCCATAATTAACAGCGGCATAAATTATTATAAACGTAACATAAACTTATTTGTGATAATTGAGCGATGACGCCTTTACACCCTGCTGCAACGACTTTTCTTTATTAATTTTAACCCTACTGTGATTTATATTAGTAAAACATATCCTTCAATTATCTTTATTAAGTATTGGAACTTCAAAAACAAAAATGGTGTTAATTAGTTTTCTAATATATGAGTCGTAAAATCTCGCCTTTCCTACAAAAAAAAAGATATTTTGTATTAAAATTTGAATAAATTTTATTTATTGTTTTTTTTTGTAAATGGTAAATATTTTATTCTTATTTTAATTACTGCTGCTAGGAATTTTATAATTAAAATCTTGCTTGGTTGCTTGTTTACTTCCTTTTTATTATTTATAAAGTTAAAGTGAACCAAATTAACTTTTTGAGTGCTTCAAAGGTTGTATTATTATTTATTGGTGGTTTATTGAAATCACCCCTTATATTTTGATGAAATTTTGCTTTTCTGACTTTAATTCTGAGCCTTTCAGTTATTGGAACCAACATTATAATAACCAAACATTAATATTTGTTTATTATTAGCAATGTTTTCAAAAATTATTGGCGTTTTTATGTTAGTAATTGAATGTCAGCAACACCTGGTCCCCCACCTTAACAATAAAATAATAACGCGTAGATTATTTAGAATTATAATAAAGCGGTGTTTTTATTGTATAAAAAATACATCAACTGCTAATATTGTTTTGTTAATTATGAGCGTTTTTAATGCGGAAACCAATAATAACGTTCTATGCTGAACTTGTAGTCTTTACATTATACCTAATAGGTATGTTGCTACAAGTTTAATATTAAAAAGCATAAATGCGTATTTAGGTTGTAAAATTTTTATAGTAAAGTTTGATGTACAAGTATTACTGCCAATTCGGAAACACAATGTTTGAATATTAAGTAATCTAATATTTTACATTTAATTCTTGATAATTTATAAAGATATATCAATAAATTTTACTAAAATATTGTTTTTCGTGGTATAGTCATGAAATTTTACCTAAGCACTAATCTATAAATTGTTTTAATTTATTTTTAATTCTGTCAATGTGCAAGAGGCAAGAACATCTTCATCATTTTGATGATAACAATTACTTACATTAAAAATCTTAACTTATTTTTTAATTACAATACTTTTTCAGATATAAAAAATATTAACGTATGTATTATAAGTAGCAGTAATCGTTTGCACGGAAGTAATTAAATAATAGTACGATTTTTTAATTTTAGAATACTAGTATTTTTAGATTTACAGATACTAGACACCTAAAAGGTTCAACGTATTTTTTTATAATCACGATTCTTTCTCCTTCCATCCACTCAAAGCAAATACTATACATACTACTATACAGACAAGTATATATAAATCTTTCTAAATCCTTAATTTTTATTAAATATTACTTTGACACTAAAGAAATACTAAAGGAAGACTCCGTAATACCGCCAAGCAAACATAAATACAAAACAATTTAGTAAAAAACTGTTTAATAAAATTCATTGATCTTTACATTAAAATGGAACGTAATTTATAAGCAGGGGATGTAGTAGAACATTGTGCATTGTGGGACATGTCGGTATTTTGAAATATTGATCCAATTTTGATCTAATAAAATACATGAATGGTATCATTTTCATTCACTTTCGCTTTTAATTAGCTATAGATGCATAATTTTGCATTAGAATTGTTATGGATGTAGCAGAACATCGTGAATTCTGGGACATATCGGTATTTTAAAGTATTGATTCAATTTTAATACAATCAAATACATGAACAGTATCATTTTCATTCACTTTCGCTTTTAATTGGTCATATATGCGTAATTTCGCATTAAAATTGTTATTATGATAACGCAT
>JARJDW010007545.1:0-10226 GCA_030264715.1 Adinopsis sp. GC000173 | reverse complement strand
TAGAAATATGTTTATTTAAACAACATTGAAATGAATGTAAATATCGTACACAGTTCATTTCAGTGCAAATAAAACGTGAAATAATTTATGATTTGAAATTGTTATTAAATAATTAATTTAATAGCTGAAACAAGTTGAAACACTTCAAATTGTAGTTAAAATTGTGGGTTGGTAAATTTATATATTCAATCTTGGAAGATAATAAGACTAAAACATGTACACTATGGTAAGATACAAAGTTAAGTTTCTAAACTCATCGTTTACCTTAAAATCCCTCAGACTTCCAACATTCTATATAACTTTATAACCAAAATAATTTAGTAGTATACAATATACAATATACATAGATACACATGTTTAGCTACAAAAACACTATTTTAAATAGTTTTGATAATAATAACGAATTTATAAATATTAATGAGTGTATTCCCATAAAATTTCACTCCCTATTGCATTTTTATGAGAGCGACAGCAAATGCATGATGGAACAAGCGTTGCAAACTCATTTTTTACCTTAAAATCCTTCAATCTCATATCATTGTGTACATTGTAGTTGAACTTGGATCCACTACACGGAGAAAAAAGCTATTTTTATGCACCTTGCAGTTCACATGGAAATGTATCTATTATAAATAATGCTTCCGTAGGATGTATACAGGCGGCGTATGTAAGAGGGGGACCCAAATCGAAACATAAGCCATATTCGTTCTAAAACCTGTGGTGTAACCGCACGCGCCTCTTTTGTAAACGGACCACTAAAAAGAGGGATTACTCATGAATAGCTAAGTGAAAGATATACAGTGAGATTAATAAAGATTATTCCTATTAGAGAGAGCAATGGGTAAATGGGCGCGAGACGAAACGGACAGCAACCTATTCGAATACCCTAATTACCCCAAAACTATTGTCACACACCCTTTTTATTTATAATATCTCTAAATATCGAACCTAAACAAATATTTACTTTTAATGCACTTATATAACATAATCATTTCTAACTGGCTGTTACCTTATTATACTAAACGTTGATTCTGTTAATGGAATCTACGTTTCATATTTCACACTAAAAGGTGTGCAATTTACAAACTTGACAGACTTAATAATGCTTGATGCATTAATTACCACAATGTCACTTTAATTGTGATGGCTACGTTGTATAACAAAAGAGCTACATAAAAAAAAAGAGTTAAAAACTCAACTTCAGATCACTGATCAAATGAATTATAAAACATAAAAAAATAACAGAAGTTATAAAATCAATAATAATAGATTATTTACATTGCTAATTGCTAATAAATACTTCCCAACTGTTAGTATAATGAAGAACAGCTCATATAAGTTATAACACTGGTGTTTTTGATCTACAAGTTTTTTATCTTATCATTTGGCCACACAAAGAAGTGATCCAAACATTAACAAACTTAATTAATTGATCCACCAACAATTCGCACAGCAATTGAAAATTATTTGCCAAAACACAGACATCACCATTACCATAAGAATACTGTTCGTTTTACTTTCTTATCGGTTGAGATGTAAGCGTCATAAACGACCCCCAGTGTGTATTGTACGTATACATTTACAATTAAGTTCCCTAGTTCTTTGGATTAAATTGGCAATAACATCAGAAAAAACATTCAGGTCTAAAGGAAAACTAATTAACAATAAAAGTTAAAAAAACAGATAAGTAAAGCCTAATTAATTGCTAGGTAGTTAACTATCATCGTACTTTCAGAATAAAATGCGTTGTAAAAACTACATTTTATAGATTGAAAAATTATACCCCTATCAATTTATGACAACAATAAAATAATTGGCTAACATAAATGATAATCTAATAGCGTGCACTCTTTTCATATTATAAGATGACATCTGCACTATCCAAATAACATAACTTTTAATTTTATCCCTCAAATAATAAAACAAAGTAAACATTCGTAAAAAATGTAACACATGTTACGCTGTAATGTTACTCCAATATGATTATTGGCAACATTGTGCAAATATTTATTAATAGAAAAAAATTTGTAATGAGCTTAAAAGCTATAAAGCTTCTTTGTGTCTGCTGGAAAGAAGGGTGCGAATTATTGAACCGATACCATATTAATATTCCAGAACAATTTAATAGCATTTATATTTATGTGTAGACGTATTATACAAATCAAATTAAATTAATTTTAATATTAAAAACGGCCATAAATTACTTTTTGATCGCCATTTTAAATATCATACAGCAGCTTTGCTCTTCCTTGTCGTCACCGTACAATAAAAATTTCACTGGATATGTGTTTGTTGGATAAAACGATTCGATTTTTAATGTGTAGTGATAGGTTTGCTGCTGATTTGGAACTGTTGGACAGTCTGTGGTAAGGCATGCATCGTGTTCCATGGTGCCTAATGGTATGTCGGTGATACTGTGCCAGTACATGTATGCATGCAATTTTTTCGCTTCAAAGTCTGAAAAACAAGCAGCAAAGAATGTAATATAGTAATATTAATGGCAAGATAACATTAATACAAACTACTTTTTATATAATAATTCATAATGAGGTCGAAACTAGACTATAAATAAAATAATTCATACGATCCATACAAACTAATGGACTGATTAATACCACAAAATCAAAAATATAGATAAATAAATATGTTGCATTTAAATACAGCGATTTGAAACAGCTGGATTTGTTGGTAACGAAAATATCAAATTCTATGTTGTTCTAATGAATTTCAGAAAAGTCATAAAAGCAAAAATTAAAAATATATAAAAATAAATATTTTACATTAATGTTCGAGTTAAAAAGATATGATGACGTCCAGAAAAGTCCTAAGATATTCAAATTATACGATCACATATATACACATGAATATAGTGATTACTGCCAATGAAATGATAGTGCCTTGTAAAAATGTGATAAATAAGTTGTATTAACGCACATTTTCATAGCTGTATTAAAAATGATTTGAAAGACTTTATTTTATTAAACGGCAAAATTGTCTGAATCATCTCGATTTGATTTGTTGTTAATCAAAATAGCAAAATTTATGACTT
Organism: Adinopsis sp. GC000173; assembly: GCA_030264715.1. Classification (NCBI taxonomy): domain Eukaryota; kingdom Metazoa; phylum Arthropoda; class Insecta; order Coleoptera; family Staphylinidae; genus Adinopsis; species Adinopsis sp. GC000173. The sequence goes on along the minus strand of JARJDW010007545.1, from coordinate 7,177 downwards.
GACAAAAGTATAGATAAGTCCTTACAGTTGTCATTAGTTTTTCCGGTTCATTTATCAATGTGAATATAAACTATTTCAATGAAATCAAATACATGTTCATATATGGGGACTATCTATATCAGGGCTTAACTATTTTTTCTGCAATGGGAAATAAGACAAGAAATATTTAGACTACGTGGCCAGGTGCAAATTCAAAAGACATCTCTGATTTGATCTACTGCATTTTTTGATGCCATTAGCGAATTTTGTCCTTTTCCCATTATATGAATGCATTAGATTTTATGCTTCTACAATATTTAAATTGTCAGTCATTGCAATAGTGAATGTCATGCTCAAAGCCTAATTTACCACAAGCCACCTGTTCGGGGCCTGCAATAAATTGGGGCCCGTCATACACCCTTTACACTGAAACTACCCTTAGACGTTCAATAATACTGTCGTCATATGAGCAAGGATTTAATTTTTTTAAACTACAATTATGTACTACAATTAGGGCAATTTTGATTCGAAAATTTACAGAAATGTTACAATAATCTTGAATCTTTTAGATTGGGTTACCAAATTATGCATACAACTAGGACATCATAATACAAAATTTGTATTAAATTAATCTTTGGTTATACTATTTATTTGCATTTTTTATGTAAGTACTTAGAAAACGCGCTTAGTTTACCCACCTCTGTAACTGAATCAACGTCATACCTACTATCTATTATTGTTATAATTTAATTATTTTTTTTTTTTGGTTTTTAAATAAGTTATATTTAAAAATATAATACAAATAATCTATGTATGTTACGTTAGCTCTGCTTAATATGTATCTAGGTAGTTAAAATCGCAAAAAAATTGTTGCAAAATTATATATCTAGAATTTGTTTTTCCAACATAAATTTTGATAAATGATTTAGCTATTAAATTATCAAGCCAAATTCTCAACTTTGCAATTTCGTTTTTTGTATATGTGTAAAGAAATTACAAATTCTAACTAGAAATGCTAGCGATGTCATAATTCATATAAAAAATGTAGTATATAACTTACTTGGAATGAAATCAACCTCGATGGTTCCGTTCTTCTTCTTCTTGAGGGTACACGGCTGGCTATCGTCCGTTCTTTTGCATGGTGTCATGCGCAGCTCCTTTATAACACAATTTTTTATTTGCTTTTCTAAAATGTACAAAACACGATTGATCATCTACATTTGAAAAAGATATTATATTATAGCGATGGTGTGCATTAATGAACGTCACTTACCGCAATCCTCAAATGGAATTTTGTCAGTAAATACACTTGCAATTAACGTAAGCACCGCAAAGCAAAAAACGATGAAGCGAATCATTATCGATAGTTTGTTGGAGGAACAAGTGCGAGTTGAACGAAATGTAATAAGAAAATGAAAAATCTTACTGCTACTACAATGTTCTTTCTTTATATATATATATATCAGTTGGGGGGTCAAAATGACGCATATAAAGATAAGTTTTATGGTCACATAACAATCGAACAAGAAACCTTTTTTACGTTCCTTTCGCTCTTTGTTCGTGCGGTTTGAGTGAAAATGGAACGATGCACTGGCGTTTAGGGAGTCTATAATCGTTCATAAAATACACAATTTTTATTTGATTATCGTTAAATTGCAATAAAGAAAATATGAAAACGCTGCAAGAACAAAACAGCTTTTAAATATGATATCTCTATATATATCGATTTGGCAATAAATATTTGTATTGTAATTAAGTAAGTCTAATACATTCTAGACGAACATGAACATCATTTATTTGTTTATACACATTATCGTTTATCAAGTTCAGAGTGCACATGAACTAAACGACCTTTATTTAGTATTTTATGTTTTGTGTTATTCTTTCAAACTAAACAAATATAGTTGTAGTTAACTGGAACGTTGTATATTTTTTTTAATATAAATGGAATCAAAAAAGTTATATCAACTTACATTCTCCGGATTATTTTAAATTATAATTACACTTCTAATGCATAATCATAAACTTTTATCTGTCTGTTGTTATAAACAAAAACAGCGCCGTGTTATTTCCAATATGTCACCCACCGCGCGCTCTATACGAATAAAGCGGAACCAAAATCAGCAACATAACCTCAAACCAGTTTTGAAATTTTTTAGTTGTTACCTTAAGACCAAGATTGTTGAGTTATATGAATAATTGATATAATAAATAACGAAAATGTCATTTTCATTTGGAACACCAAGGTAAGCAATACATGCATTGTAGAAGACAATAATTTTAAGCACATGTTTAGTAGTACCGGTGGATTTGGCGCTCAACCAGCCCCGAATTTTTCGTTTGGCGGTTCAACAACACCAGCACCGTCTTTCGGTGCTACAGCACCACAAGCAGGTATACATTCGATTAATTATTCAGTAACATAGCTATTAATATCGAATTGAAGGTTTTAATTTCGGCACACCGGCTGCATCAACGACTCCGAATGTGGCTGCACCGACAGCTGGGTTATCGTTTGGGACTCCCAGCACAACGGCAACGAGTGCAGGGCTTGGATTAGGCGGGGGAGGATTGACGTTTGGTGCGCCTGCAGCGACTTCAGCAGCACCAGCGAATTTAGGAACGCCTGGACTAAGCTTTGGGGCTCAACCCGTGGCAGCAACATCGAAGCCGTCCTTCGGATTTGGAACGCCGGCTAGTACAGCAGCGTCCGGATTTAATTTTGGCACAACGGCGACAACACCCAGTACCGGATTGAGTTTAGGAACACTAGCAACTAGTGGATTTTCATTGGGTGGAACAACACCAAGCGCCGCCACAACTACACCATCGCTGGGATTGAGTTTTGGCGCGACTACAAGTGCACCAGCGACATTAAACTTTGGTACAACTACGACTGCTTCGACCGGGCTCAATTTTAATTTAGGAAATCCAGCGACATCAACCGGACTAAACTTTGGTATCATGTTATCAATTTTATTTATTATTATGTTATATTTTTTATACATTTAAGGCTTTGGAACTACACAACCTTCAAGTGGAGTTGCAACAACAACACAAGCAGCTCCGGTAGGTTTAGGTGGAGTAGCATCAACAACACCATCAACTACAACAGAGACAACAAAACCGGAACAAGCTCCCAAAGAACAGCAGCTTCCCAATGAAATTCAACAAACGGTGGAGAATTTTAAATCATTCGTCAAGCAGCAGAAGGGATTCAGTTCGGATGTGGCACGTTGTTCAATTAAGGAATTTAAACGCGTTGAAAATGATATCGATTCGGTTAACAATCTGCTTAATGAGGTGGAGAAGGAGCTACAAATGAACAAGAATATGGCGGAGAAGTTAAAATACGACACGGCGTGCGTTTTACAACAGGTGGAGATGGCGCAGCGCACATTGGATACGCCCGTCGGTTTGCAGTATGAAAACACAGCACCGTTGCAGTTTTTCATGGAGCTGGCTGATAATTTCGAGCGGGATATACAGAATCTCAAGTTGCAGATTGAAAATACTGATAAGTATTTGAAACATAACGGAAAGGCTACGCCACTAACATCCCAAGGTATGATTAGTTATTAATTAATAATAGTAATGAATATTGATATAATTTGTTTTATAGATTTAGCAATGGGTATGCGACGAATTCATGAAACATTTATTGCACTAGCTGGTCGATTGCAGTCGGTGCACAGTCAAGTTGAGTATCAAAAGGAGCAATATTTAAGTTTTCGCAAGAATATGCTACACGATACAACAAACGTGTTCGAAACTTCATCTAAAGACTATAAAGAAACTTTATCCATCGATGCGGCATTGAATATGGTAACATTGCAACCGCCCAAGATACCTTCGGGGCCTTCCCCATTCAATTCGATTAATCCGAGCGTGGTACAGGCTGTGGCGCAAAATAATCCACCGGCATATCCAGCCACTAACACATTCGGTGGACAGGGTAGTACGTTTAATTGGAGCGGTACCAGTAATCCTCCAACAACTTCACGAATATTGTTTGGAACACAAAGTGCCTTTGGAGCTAGCACGCCACCGGCCAGCGGCTTTCAATTGCAAAAGCCACCGACAGGTAATAAACGTGCCAAGTAATTATTAGTTAAGATATAGTTCTAGTATTTTGTACTTATTGCAAAAAATTCGTTGTATGAAATTAGGTCATTTTTGAATAATTCTTTTTAATTAATTCTTATATTTGTTTTCATTTTTATTCTTAAAATCTAATATAATTAGTAATAAATATTTTTACAAATCACCCCCCTTATTTCGAATATGACAACAATTAATAAAAAAATGTACAAAATCTCTTTACATTTTCTTTTTAAATATACCTATATATTCAATATTTTAGATAATTAAATTGCACCTACTTGTAGAACTGGAATCAATAACTTAAACGCATCTTCAATATATCTGCAGCTATTTGAAGCCTAAAACGAATATTAAATGTACATCAGTATCAAAATCATACATTATATGTAACAACTACAATACCTCTAAAAATATATTTGTGATTGAAGCACTGATCTCTTCTTTATTATCTGATGTACTACTTAATAAATTTAATTTCTCGGAATATTTGGTCGATAATAATGTGATTGATGCGGAAATAGAAATGGTAAGCCTAGAAAAGAAGTCGTCGTCATCAATTGGACGTAGAAAGAATGAAATTTTTGAATACATTAAAATTGGAAGGTACTAGGCGTAAAACAGAAAAAAACTTAAATAGTTTTCTTAAATAAAATGTCGACTTTTCGGTAATGGCAACAGTTAAGGTGCAATATATTGTTTTTATTTAATTTTAGTCCTGATGATGGCCAAAACTGCAACTTAATTGGTACTCTTACTTACACCATTAGAACTAAAATTAAACAAGAATATGTTGTAAGTTAACTGTTATTTTGGCTGAAACGTCGACATTATATTTAAAAAAATCTACTTTCGTTTTTGTCCGGGGGAGATTTCGAGAAAAGTAATTTTGTTTTTGACAAATGTTGAATTTTTTTGTATCTTCATGTTAATCCTATAATAGTTATAGACATATAGACACGACGTCACAACCACTTTGCGGGACCTCAGTTAAAAAAAATAAGAGAGGAGTGACTGCTCCTGTAGTATTCATATAATCGAAATTCGAACGTGAGGACTGCGTACTATTTTTGAGGTTCTGGATTAACTCAAGACTTGAATTTATACATTGCTCGATACCGAATAGCGTTGTCTATGTCTATGCCTATAGTATAGAAATTACTTACTGTACTAAACTGTCAGCTTCGTCGGCGGTACTGCGATGCTCCTTAACCAGCAACAATTCTCCAGCTTTGTGATATTGTTCAACAACCATGGCAGTTAAATGTGCTAAATTCTCTATAGCGTGTTCGTGTACCTCATCATATTTGTGAGTGGATACTTCAACACTACCAATCCATTCCGAAATTTCATCCCATATGTCGATGACCTTATTATAAGAGATAGGTATGTTGATATCATTAATAGCCGTGCTAATATTCTCTTTAATTTCATCAATGCTCAAATTGTTTTCATCGTCATCTTCACTTATCTCGCAAAGCTCTTTAACTTGTTCCATGGTTTCTTGCATCTCGGTGACGTTATCGCTTTTACTCAATGTCATATCCAGCTTAATTTCGCATTGCTTCGATAGCATCTCCAATGCTTCAAGATGCACTAAGCCTTGATAGTCATCAAATAGTGTTTCATAATTGGCTTTCTTGTGTATGTGCTTCTTTTCGAGCTCCTTATTCTCTAATTCCGCTTTCTCTTTCGCTTCACGCAGTATTTGGGATAATACAGGTTTATTTGTATCGATTTTCAAAAAAGCGCGTTTCTTCTTCAAACCGGGATCGTTTTCTTGTAAGACCTCCATTGTTTTCTTACCTATTGTTTCGAGCGTGTCTAGACCGCCGCTTATAACTTTGCTACTTGTTGATTCAACGAGTTTAGTAATAGTGGATACGCCCGATACCAAATTGCCTAAATTAAATCCTGAACTAACCGCTTGTTCATCTGTTTTCGACATATTCTCGCAAGAAGCAGCTTCCTTTTCTTGTGCGTGTTCCCTCGCTAATTGCGCGGGATCCGGCACACCGATGCTTGTTTCCAACACATTTGTTATACCCTGCGATACCGTTGAGGTTAAATTTGCAGCTGTGGAAAGAACGGAATTAATTCCCCAATTGCCCCAATCACCCCACGACTTCTGATCCTTGGCAGCTTCCTCTTTGCCCATTGTTTGACTGTTGCGCGCATCATCGCCTAAATCCCAATCATCCTCGTCGCCCCATAAATCATCATCTTTTGTCGGTTTGGCGGGTTCACTTTTATTAGCCTCCCAATTATCATCCTTGCTCCATAAGTTATCATCATCATGAGATTTTTTAACGTCTGTAGATTCCCAATTATCATCATCGCCCCATAAATCATCCTCCTGGGTGTCAGGCTAATACAAAAGGTTAAAAACGAAATTGTTTAATTGAAAGTATGTGCTTTTATTACCTTTGATGTATCTTTTTGAGTTTGTTTAGAGAGTTCTTGCGTATTTTTAGAGGTTTCTGCATCTTCAATACACCAATTATCATTACCCCATAAATCTTCTTCCGTTGATTTTGTCAACACAGTTTCCTTGTTTTCTAACTAAAAATTTGCTCATTTATTAAAAAAAAGTAATATTTTCGCAAAATATATTATTACCTGTGTTTCTATTTCAGTAACTTTATGCGATGGAGATGTGGTTTCAGTTTTCGTTAATACTTCAACTTCCTCTTTGTTTATTTTGCGTTCCTAAAAATAGTTTTAATGTATATATAATATTATTAGAAATCATTCTACATACTGCTTTATTACGGCTAGTTACAGTTTCTTCCAACTCTTTCTTTTTTACATCCGCTGCCTGACATTCTTCCTGTTTTACTTCTTCGACCGCGTTTTCTTTAACTTCCCATCCCTCATTGCTGTTCCATACATCGCTTGCATCCACATCATAATCGACACCAGGTTCCCAACATTCTTCTCTAATGATATGCTTTTGCGTATTAGATTCCTCATCGCTTGCTTTCGCATCACTTGTGGTTACATCAACGTCCCCACCAGCTTTATCATCCCTAACTAGATTTGCTGGTTGATTATTGTTACTATGCTGAACTTCTACATCCGCATTGCTGTTGTTATC